>JAKTWO010000048.1:0-64409 GCA_030582055.1 Wickerhamiella lipophila | reverse complement strand
TATGCTTACTATCTGTCCACCACCCCCTTCCACCCACCATCTCGCGACTGTGGCTATTTATCCACACCATCTAGCTAATCTCAGTAAAACAAGTACAAATTCAATGTTTAAACACGTAAACCAGCTACTTCATGATGAAAAGCAATCACCACAACAACCGTGTGTATACACCTTGACGTAATCTCAGCACTTCACTCTCCATACCTCCTCCTAGATGAGGACTCCGCTTGAAGCTGTGGGTGAAAACACGGTGAATAGTCGCGCGCATGCCAAGAGCCCAGAGACTGATGCTAGTTTACGGGAATGGCGCGTGTTATGGAAGCGCCAGCTCCGGAGCGCCGTGTTTTTCTTGGATAATATTGACCAGGCGTCGTTTGCTCTGATCAAGGACCACTTGTCGCTTTTGGGGGTGAAATTCAGCCCCTTTTTCGATAGAAACATCACACACGTTATTACGCGTCGGTCGCTGGAATCGCCGCACCCGGCGCACGATGTGTTGACGCGCGCAAGGAAGCTCGGCAGCATAAAGCTGTGGACTCTGGAGAAGCTCGAGCGGTTCCTCACATCTCTGCTGGGGCACTCGCCGAGAGTCAAGCTCAACCGCGTTGATTCGACCAAGCTGGGCCAGCTTCTGCACAAGGAACGGCTTGTGGGCGGCCCCGGCGACAAGGAGCAGTGGGTGCACTTCAAGGACCCCTATGTCCTGGTTTACGATCCAAGCTCCAAGCATAAACCTATTGCCCATAAAGAGTGGAAATCAAACTGGCCCCAGCTATACCCCGATACTGCGCCTGGGATCTGTCCGTTTGTTTACTGCCGCAAACCGCTAAAACGCGCTGCAACCACTGATGATGCTGACGTTGATAGCAACAGCCACAACCAAAACCAAAACGAAAACCACAACCAAAGCCACAACACAACTATAAACACGGCTAAACGTCAGGCAGTGGAGCCTGAAAAGGAAAACAAAATGCCCATCGCCGCATCGCGTCAGACCACCATGCGTACCAGGCAGTATGGAGAAATTGTCGCTTCAGGGATCCAGAGAACGGCAGTGACATCTGCAATTAATACAAACGCTCCTCAGGACCAAATAGTTCAGTCTCGCGAGGTGGCGACCCTGCAGCGGAAAGTCATCTCTCCCCCCAAACCAAAGAAAGCGAAAAAAGCCCGCAAGCCCGGGTTCTGCGAGAACTGCTACGAGAGGTTCGATAATATCGATGAGCACGTACATACCTCGCGGCATATCCGCTACGCCAAGGATTGCCGTAACTTCACCTCGCTGGACCGCATCATCGAGGCACACCGTCGGCCGACGCCCTCTCCCAATACCACTAGCTCCTCCACCTCCTCTCAAGAAACATGTCCCGGTGAGGCATGAATAGTATTTCAGTAGGTAGCTCTGTTAATTTATATAATGTATCGTCATGTTGACGCGCGGTGGTGATTGGGATACAGAGGACGGGGATACACAGAGGGGAAGGAAGGGTATACGAAAAGATTAGGCGCACCCAACCACTCACCCACTCACCCCTACCAATAATAAATACTCAATAAATACTATGCTAAAGCCTTCCATTGGTCCAGCATGCCATGGGCTTCTAAAAGAAGCACCTCGAAATTTTTTGTGGCAGGCAAGTGCGTTAAAAAGTGATGAGCTTCGCTCTGGTCTAGCTCCATGAGTTTATTTGAGTTTGCTTTCATTAGTGCCAAGCAGGCAAACATGTGCAGAGTTCTGGGGTCAACTGTAGCGGATGGCAGGGCGGCGAGCGGTGTCTCAATCTCCCCCGTCTCCGTCTCGGTGCGGTAGCCGAAATAGCAGTCCCATAAGCGGGCCAAGTCGGGCAGAGCAAACGCCTTGGCCCCGTACCACTTGATCCACCAGACGAGCCACTCCTCACCAACAAAAAAGTTGAGCATAAACTCGCGATCAAAATGGCCGCTCAGTTCGGGCAAAAAGTGCCTGAAAATAGTCATAAACTGCGAGATTGCAGTGGCAAGCTCACTGTCACCAGGACCACGAGGCTCCACAGCCGGCTGTGTATGCAAAATAACCAGCATTGCGTGTTCAAACACTTGTGGGTCAACTTTAGGCACGTCCATGGCAGTGGCCAGAGTCCAAGCAACCCACGGGAAGCCTGATTCGTACTGCAGCTTGTACTTGTTGAGAAACTGCGAGACCGAAGTAAAGATACTCTCAGTGAGCATATCCTGGCTCTCTTGAGGCATAGAACGGCTCGTTTTCTGCATTAGGCGCTTGATTTCGCCCCTTAGGCGCTTTTCACCAGGGAACTCGGGGGCAACCGGGAACTCGTGTGCAATGCATGGATCTAAAACAAAAGGGTGACTGCGCAACAGCATGGGCCAGACCTGGGCGCGTTGCTTGGCGGGGATTCCGTTCTTCACGGCCAGACAGGCAATCTGGGCCTCGCTGCCGCTGTTTACAAGTCGTTCAACAGCTTCAGAGAGAGCAGAGTACCCATCGAGGCTGTCATCGTCGTTGAGCCCCCGTCGAGCGCTGGAAAACGCGCTAGAGTCGGAGGAAGCGACACTGCTTGCGCCAGAGCTGCGCACTGGGGCAAGCGGTATGCTTTGGTGAGGTTGCACTTGAACGTCGGTCATCAGACCAATATTGGACTGGCTCAAGAAAAGTGCGTGCGAGGGGTTTGATTACCTGTCGTGTGTGCCGGCGGCCTCGTGGGTTAATAAATTCGTGCTTAGTCAAGAAAAGATCAAATTGAAAAAGCTGCATATGCAAGGTCGATATGTCGGGGCAGTCAATGGATGCTCGGGCTCAAAATTAAGGGCCAGCTAGTATTTATAAACCTCACTCGCCAAAAAAAGCTTGGTTAGGGCGTGCTCTATTGCTCATGTGGGCTCACGTGGCATCACAATACCATCTATACCTTGCCCCATCCTTGTGCATAAGCCTCGCAGGGTAGACATGCATCAGTCCTACATTCTGGGGGTGCACGTGATATCGGTCCGACTCCTCCAGTGGGTTTGTGAAAATAAAGGCAGGCAACAAAGCCACTACTAGTGGACCATATAAAGTAGCAGCTTTATACTCAATTAGCTTCTCCAACACCCACCAGCAAAAAAATTCTCCCGCACCTATGCAGCTACGTGCCAGAACTCCTGACAGACGTCACCTCGCAGATATGCTTCTCAATCGAGACCTTCCCCGGCCCTCTCAAAGGGGTGGTGTGTGGGGGAAAAGGGGTTAACTTTAGCAAGGCTCAACAGCAGCAAACGTTTGAGACCTCCCACATACGGGTAGATTAGGGTATATTACAGAATTGCAAGCTTTACACGATCTTGCAAAAACATAATCAAAGGGCACCGCTATGCATCGATTTCTATTGGGTTAGACCAAACCAGAGAAAAAGTGTCAATAACTATACAAAAATGGGTCCCTACAAAATCTATTTAGCCCTCCTATACAATAAATACGCCACAAAGGCTGCCAGGCCTGTTACGCCCACACCAATTGCTACGTCCATGAGGGGGTCTTCATCTATCTCATCGATGCGTGGGGTCACGCTGCCTGGATGCTGAGCAGCCTCGACCAGCTGCATTAGAAGCGCATTCAATGACGAAGGCCACTCTGCACTTGCATGCATTGGGACATTCAAACCTAGCCTTGCAGTGTATTCATCAGGTTGCTCTGGGGTTCTTTGCTGGACACGGTCGAGATCCGCCTTGAGAGCCGCGTAAATTACCGGCATTTGATCTAATTGTGGGTAGTTTTTTTGTAGCTCCAGCAAGTGCGCAAAACTCTCTGGGTCGGCGCTGTCGAATACCAAGCATAAAATATCGCACTGGTCCAATCGCTTTTGATTCTCGAGGATTGCCGGCTCCAGTTCGCCCAGCTCCTGAAGAATCAGATAGCATTGTTTGCCACCGGTGATTTCCACAGAGTTGACAGCCATCCTGACTGGTATAGTGGGGCTGTAATTTTTTCTATAGGTGCGGTTCAAAAACGAGTCCAAAAGGGCGCTTTTACCGGACATACTGGACCCTAGTACAAAGCAATTGAATACATTGCGGTCTTTTACGATATAATTGCGATACAGCTTGGATCGCGGGTTGCGGGGCCTAGCGGACTTTGTCACTCGCAGGGCGGATTTGAGCTTTCCCTTGCCGTTCTTTGATTCATACCCAAGCATTGCAAAATACGCAAGTGTTTCTTGATAGTCTAGGTAACAGGACATTGACCATTGGCCAAGCCACCCTTGGAGAGTGACATTACCATCATCGTTGCGGACCGTGCCATTAGGAAACTGTGTTTCCAGCCACACCTTGGGCAGCCCAGGAGTCGGAATAAACAGGTTATCGACTTCGTCTTGAGACAGACCTCCATCGTTGTCTAAATCAAACAGAGTAAACAAATCAACCAGGAACCGGTAGCCGTCGGGGCTTATTTCCACATGCGAATGGGCAGGTACATCGACTTTAGGGTATAAAAATGCATTATCAAGACTCAGGGAATCAGTGTAGTGGAATTGTCTCAGGATCCCCCATATAGTTTCATGTCGCCCGCATTCGGCATAAATTTGTGCTAAACATAGAAACCCGTCTTTTGTGATGCCCTTTCCGGGAACAATGTAGATTGCTGCGTCTCCTGCTCCTCTAATCATTGTATCTGATTCTTGTCGTTGTTGCAGTACAGTGTGCAGCTCATTGATCTCTTGCTCGGTGAACCCTTGCTGAAAACACGAGTACTGGAGCTGTAAAAATTCAATGTCGCTGAGACACCCCGTCTGGTCACGATCACACAGGAAAAATACCCGACTGAGTGCGTGCGCACACAATGGCTTGAGAGTCCCTTCCTTTGAGTCAAACAGTGGAGCGAGCGGGAACGTCACTGCCCGTTGGCAAAAGTAGAAAACCTCGGCTACGTTGACTTTTTCCTTGGCACTGCACTTTATAAAACTCTCAATCTCCTTGTATTCAGTCATTAAATCGACGATTTCCACCTGATCTTCTTCGGTTGCCGAGAGGTCCAGCTTGTTTTGGCACAGAATGACCGGCAAGTTGACTCCAATAGACCTCAAGAACGGCATCCAAAACAAAGAGATACGCTCAAATGTATAGTTATCACTGTAAACTAGCCAGATGGCATTGGCCGACCTGATTTCTTTCGACAATTGGACCCTACAGCTTTGGGCAGGACTTGTGTCGATTACATGTATCCTCAGATCATTTGTGGGTATCACTATTGGTGGAATAACGTCCTCAATATTTGGAACAAACCTGTCCTTGGCCAGAGATGTGATCAAAGTAGACTTGCCCACTCCATCGTCTCCACATACCACTACACGCATTGTAAGTGGGTAGGTGACTGGAGGTCTGACCGGCAGGTCTGACTGGCAGGTCTGACAGGCAGGTCTGATAGCTTGAGGGACAGGCCAATTGTAATACATTTAGCCATAAATCTTCAACTATTCTACTTTCTTTAGTTTCTCTTTGCAACAAAATCACATCATTAAACGTTTCCTCAAGTGGTAATCTGGGGCCATGGGCCCCAAATCGAGACTCATTGTCGCATTGCGATCCATAACCTCGCGGTAGTGCTCCACTGAGATATCAGCGTCGAGACATACTTTACCTATACCACCGTTACGGTACCGCGTGATCCACTCATTTGCGACCGCTGTTTCGTCATATGGACCGCGACGACGTCCGGTTTTTGCGAGGTTGCGGAGAACCACACTGATATCATTAGACAGCTCTCCAGGGTACCGTCCACCTAGGGGATACCTTTTGTTCATAATAAATAAGAGGTAATCGGCCAAGAGGACTGGATCAATGTCGTCGGCATGGACTGAATTGGTCAATGCCAAGGCCATCATCTGCTGGCTATCGAAAACCTGAGGAACGAATACTCCCGGGGTATCCAGTACAAAAATGTGCGGGGTTTCCGAGATTCGAACAATCTCGCTAACTTTACGCGTGATTCCGGGGTGATTTCCGGTTCTTGCCGCATTGGGGAGATACCTGCCATTCTTGAGACCCGTGCGACGCAGGTTATTGAGCAATGTGGATTTGCCTACATTCGGCATACCGGTAACCAGCAAGTTGAACCCGAGGGGAGGTTGAGGGCCATCAGTCTGGAACTTTTCACGAAGAAATTTGAGGATGCGGTGTGAGTCTTTGCGAAGGCTCGCATCGATACGCATAAAGTCCTGTGTAGGGTCCCACGCTTCGATCGTCGAGTGCTTGAGACAGGCTATATCGGTTTTGGTATACAGCACCAGTTTGGGTTTCCCTCGTAAAACGTGGTCAAACAATGGGTTGATGGATGAGATTGGTGCTCTCGAGTCCCGTAGTTCCAGCACATAATCGGTTTTAAACGCTAGTTTGCGCAGAGATTGAAGGGCTGTGCGGTGATGACCCTGAAATTTGGCTAGACTGACGGTATGTTTAGGAAATTCAGTGCGAGGCTGGAAAGCGGCGCCCGGGCTGACCAGTTTACGCATTTGCTTGAGTTTTTCCTTCATGACTTGGTGAATTTCACAATTTATATAAAATAGTGAAATATATTTTTTTGGAGGCAAGTGTGGCGAGCAAAATGTGGCAAAAACAGGAAGGCCTTCCCAGTCATAGTTAGTCTGACTTTTCTATATAATGCCTCTAGTGATTTTTAGTGGGTTCCCTAGCAGTGGAATTTCCACTAGAGCTAAAAAACTAAAGAAAGCACTCGAAAGTAAGCCCGATTCGCCGATCAAACGAGTTGTTCTTATTGATGACGAGTCATTAGATGTAAAAAAGAGCCAGTATACAGAAAGAGATAGTGAAAAAGCCGCCAGAGGTGCTCAAATGGCAGCAGTGCAGCGGTATATCGCATCAGACACCATCGTGATACTTGACAACATGAGCTATATCAAGGGGTTTCGCTATCAACTATTCTGCGAGGCCAAAGCGGTCCAGACCACCAATTGCCTCATACATGTTGGAACCCCTGTAGAGCTCTGCTCAAAGTGGAACACCGATCGAGCAGATGCATGGGACGATGCACTCCTTGAACAGCTTATTTTTCGTTATGAGGAGCCGAATTCTCTGAATCGCTGGGACTCGCCCCTTTTTCTCGTGACGCCAGAGGATGAGCTACCAGTCGATGAGATCTGGGACGCACTCGTTCTCAAGAAACCCCTCAAGGCAAATGCGGCAACAGTGCTGAAACCAGCCACCTCAGGCTCATTCCTCAGCGTCCTCAATGACACAACGTCCACAATCACAAGACAACTCCTTGATTTGCACAAGGATGCACCAGGGGCTACTGTTAGTCTATCAGGCCACCAAATCCATTTGCCATTTACAATGACCCTGGCGCAAATGAACCGCATAAAACGCAACTTCATCCAACTGAACAAAACTAATCAGATATCCGAGGAAAATATCACCGCATTCTACCTCGATTTCGTCCAGAAAAACTGGGAGATTGAGTCCTAATTTTTAAGTTTACAATATTATAAGAAGTATACAGAATACACATTAAACATCAGGAGCCTGATGCAGAACCCGCAGAGCAGCGGTCTCGTTGGAGCTACTACTTTGGCTCATGTTGATGATGAGGCTGCTGCTGCTGATGATGCTGATGGTGCTGCTGCTGTTGATGGTGCTGATGTTGTTGGTGCTGGTGCTGGTGTTGTGAGGATGGCCGAGGTATTAAGGGTTGGCCACCCTGCTGCAAGCGGTCTTGCATATGCTGGTAGGGACCCTGTGAACCATGCTGGTGTTGAGGGTATTCATGCTGAGGATAATACTGCTGAGAGCTCGCATAGTCCTGACTTCCAAACTCTGTGAGTATACCCAGCCCGGTAGCAGTGCCGGAAGAATTACCTGTATCCATGCCTTGTGGGTCCGAAGAGCCAACCATTGAGGAGGAGCTAGGCATGGACGACGATGGGAGGTATGAGCTGGGCCTTGTATACCGATCTGTGGCTGCTTGATGAGACGCACGTGGCTTGTCGATAGAGTACTGTCTGCGGTGTGACCTTGGGACGGCTTGGCCACTCTGACGGCGACTTTGCATAGAAGAGGAATGCGGTTTGACAGCAGGGAGGCCCCTTCCATCATACGAAAACGAGCCAAAAGAACTCGAATGGCCATAATGGCCTGGAATGGGCGGGTATTGCTGCTGCCCGAGATGACGATACTGCATTGCTTGGTATACCTCTTCCTCATCCTCGGAATTGTCACTGGGAGGTCTTTGCGGAGCTCGAGGGTGCTGGAATTTCCGAGGTATTCCCCACATCCACGTCTGGAAGCCCGGATTCTGCTGCTGGGCACTGCGTACCACCTGCTGCGTTCTCGTGACATTGTGCGAGCTGTAGAGGAACTCTTCCATATTCGCCAAGAAGAGAGGATAGAGGGCATCCACTTTGCCGCACTCTTTTGCTAGCTCGTATGCACGCTCCCATGGAATCCATACCCCCTTGAGGTTCTGGTTTCCAATCCGAATAACGTGGCGGACTTTCTCCTGCTTGAGAATGCCGTCACGGCGACCTCTAGTAATCCCTGTGTAGTTGAGTAGCTTTGTACCGTTAATGAGATTATTATCGAGGCGGCGAGTGAGAGAGTGGCCGGCAACCTCCACCGCGATGTAGAGAGTGTTCTCGCTCTCCCATGCATTTGTAGTGATTTTGGGCAAGCCATCAGTGGGTGCAGTTTGACCTTGAGCATTGTCTTCCAGAATGATGTTCCCTTCTAGAGATGGGAATTGCTCGTATGCCTCTGCGTGTGGAGTTGGTTGGGCCATATGCTGAGCGGCTTCACTAGGCTGTTCCTCCCGAGGCATAGGGCCTCGCGGCATTTGCTGGTAGGTACCATAAGTCATAGCTGGGGGCCTAGGTGCAAATTGAGCATAGTTGGTGGGCATATACTCGGGGTCAGGTGGTGGCTGTTGGGCGTATGCCTGGTATGGATCGGGCTGGTAGCTGGGGTCCTCCCTTGGCCCAGTAGCAGCTTCAGCAGACTCATATCCAGGCTGATCCTCTGCATGATAGGTATAATGAACCTGGGGTACCCACGGCTGTGCATACTGACTACTTGCTTCCTGCTTTGGCTGGGCTGATAGATCTGTATCGTATTGTACTGGTGGAGCAAGACTTCGGCCGGCCTCATTGCTCCGCGAAGGGATGAAATGCTCACGATTTCCACTCTGGATCAATGGCTGGCTATCCACAGGTCCTCCAGTTCTCCTAGTATCGTAGTTGGTGTCGCCTTCGCCCAAGTCTTCGGGTTTCTTCCGCGAAGACATCCTGCCTTCAAGTCTTTACCGATATGAGAAATAACGCTAATTTCAATGTTGTGTCATCCCATTACATTCAAAGGTGCCTGTGCTAGAGCATGTTTTAGATATGGAAAATTAAATTGGCCTAGACTAGATTGAACACTAATTTCACAAATGGACCAATGGAACTAGATAAATAGTGTTTTCAATTACCTTTTCACGCATGAATCTAGCAAATACACCTAGTTTCAGGCTCAGATTTCCCTATTTAGCTACATTAAGTTTCCTGGAGGTGCATACCCGCATTGCCGCATGTCAAGATGCACTGCACGTTTTAGAGCAGACCCGCGCTCTTGAACGTTAATTTTGCTGTGTAATAAGATTTAGACTCGCGTGTTAGAGTTTGTAAATATAGAAAGTATCGATGTTCCGGGGAAATTGTGATCCGGCGTGGATAAAATCACAAAGCTTGCCCAAACACAGCTAAGATCCGACTCCTTTTTATTGGAAAGGCGCGTGTATACCCTGTTTCGAAATTCTCTGACCGGCTCGCGTTGTCCCTGCATATAGTTGCAGCCCATGCAGGGACACGCACATAGATCCACCAACTATCACAGCTACTAGTGGGTCCTCATCACCGTCGCCAAACAGTATCACCCAAAAGAGTGGGAGTTATGGATACTTGCAATTATCAGTGATCTAAAGTAGCCTTGGGGAATTCTCACTCGCATAACAAGATTTAGGCGCACGTTTCATGTGAACAATGGAACACTGACGCTTGTCTCAGACCTCTTTAGGTGGTGCACCTGTTTCGGCGGGGAAGGGAGGGGGGGCCTCAGTGCTAAAAAAATGTTTGCATGTTTATGCCAAAGTGAATACATTTTCCCCCCGCGCCAGACTTGCGAAAATTTATGCAGCCCCCCCAATACACAGCCAGCTGATATGATGGTTGTGAGTACCTGTTGGGCCCGTGCTGACCGTATAGGCCACACTTTTTCTCCACCACTATGCTATGGGCCGGCAGGGACCCCGGTCCTCCTCGAGGACGTGTGGCAAATTTCGCCACCAACACTCAACGCGTCACGACGACCACAATCCTCCTCCAATAAAAATGTCGCTGTTAACCAAATGGGCAGTGCTCGGTCTGGGTATTATCTTCCATGTGGCATTCATTTGGTCCATCTTTGACGTTTACTTTGTGAGCCCCTTGGTTCACGGTATGGGGCACCACCAATCTACTGACAGTGCTCCAGCTGACCGGCTATTCCTAATTGTGGGCGATGGGTTGCGCGCAGACAAGTGTTTTGCAAACGTTAATCACCCCGTGGATGGTCCCGGGTACCTGGCGCCGTTTATTCGCTCCAAGGTCATGTCCGAAGCCACTTTTGGTATCTCCCACACACGTGTTCCTACCGAATCACGTCCTGGCCACGTGGCCATGATTGCCGGATTTTACGAGGATGTATCTGCCGTCACAAAGGGGTGGCAAGAGAATCCGGTAGATTTCGACTCTGTCTTCAACCAAACAGAGCACACGTGGTCCTGGGGCTCCCCAGACATTCTTCCCATGTTTGCCCGCGGAGCCGTGGATGGCCGTGTTGAAATGCACATGTATGGCCATGAGTTTGAGGACTTTACAAAAGCCTCAATTGAGCTCGACCGGTTTGTGTTTGACCGCGTGGAGCAGCTGTTTAAGGATGCCGAGACCAATCAAACTCTGTACGAGCATCTGCACTCGAAAAAAATTGTCTTTTTCTTGCATCTTCTCGGTATTGATACTGCTGGCCACGGCTACCGTCCTTATAGTGCCGAGTACTATGATAATATCAAGTACATTGATGGGGAGATTGAGAAGCTCGAGAAGCTCGTCAATGATTTCTACCAGGACGACAAAACCGCCTGGGTTTTCACCGCAGACCACGGAATGAGTGATTTTGGATCCCATGGCGATGGCCACCCCAACAATACCCGTACCCCGTTGGTGGCATGGGGATCAGGTGTTAATGGTCCCGTGCAGGGCCTCGAGGGCCACGATGAAGAAACCCGCGAGTGGGAGCTACCGGTCGTGCGCAATGATGTTGCTCAGGCCGACGTTGCCTCTTTGATGGCCTACCTTGTTGGTGTGAATTACCCCGCCAACTCAGTGGGTGAACTGCCCTTGCCGTACTTGGATGCCAACGACCTCACCAAGTCGCGGGCGATCCAGGCTAACGCTCTCACTATTACTGAACAGTACCTGGTGAAGGAGCGTCAAGTGCAAAGAGTCCAGTACAAGTTTAAGCCGTTCCCACCTCTTGTTAACGGTCCCGAAAAACTCATCAAAAACATCGAGGCGCTTATTGAAAATCAAAACTACAGTGCTGCAATCGCCTCGGCTGAAGAGCTCATGGCCCTCAGCCTAAAGGGACTCAAGTATCTTCAACAGTATAACTGGCTTTTGCTGAGATCCCTCGTTACTATTGGGTTCCTCGGATGGATTGCATACACATACACATCGTTTTTGCACCTTTTTGTGGTCAAGGAGTCCGAGTATCCAGTCAAGCTGAACCCTGTTTTGGCGACCGTGGCTAGTGGTGTATTGGCGGTTCTAATTGGCCTTTTGGCGCGTCAAGAATCGTCTCTCACCTCATACTCGTATGCGGTGTTCCCGGTGTTTTTCTGGACTGTCGTGTTTAGCAACACCGAAATCGTCCTTGCCGGCACACGCCAGCTGTTTGTGGGCTCCATTTTTATCCGCCTCTTTATGGTACTTGCGGGTGTCGCTGCCCTCGAGGCGATTGTATACGGATACTTCCACCGCGAGATTTTCAGCGTTATTCTGTTACTTGTGCTTGCCCCCTGGCCGTTTATTTTCAACTTTTCCGGTGCTTTCAAGTACTGGGTTTGGACTCTGATTTGGTGTGCTTCATGTGGTGTCTTGGCGATAATTAGTTTGTTGCCGGTTGTCAAGGTCGAGAACCTCGAGATGATTATGATTTCAGGTGGCCTAATGTACCTTATTGCGTTTGGCTATACTGTGTACCTCTGCCGGCGTCTCAAACTTACTGGCATCACCATGGTCACATGTGGCATTCAGCTCGGCCTCATTGTCCTCTCGGTGTTTGTCACTCAGTCGAGCGTCAACTCTCTTCAGGCCAAGAAAGGTTTGCCCATTGGCAGCCAGCTCGTGGGGTGGATGGCACTCATCTCGTCTTTATTGGCACCGGCCATGCACAATCTCGCACCCGTAAATGACTGGAGGTTCCAGTTTCTAAACATTTTCATGATCCTCTGCCCAACAATGATTATCTTGTCCATTAGCTATGAAGGATACTTTTATCTTGCATTCAGTCTGATGCTGTTTTCGTGGATCAACCTCGAGTCCAAGCTCGGCACATCGGTGAAGCGTCAGCACCTGACAATCGCAGACTACCGCATGGCGATCTTTTTCCTTTTTTTCACTCATGTCGCGTTTTTCGGTACCGGTAACATCGCTTCGATCTCGAGTTTCTCGCTCGATAGCGTCTACCGCTTGATTCCAGTTTTCAACCCGTTCACAATGGCTGCCCTCTTGATCTTCAAGCTGCTCGTGCCGTTTATCGTCCTGAGTGTCAGTCTGGGGTTTGTCAATAACCTCAAAGACTTGCCATCGTACTGTATCTTCTCCATGGTCATGAGTATCTCCGATATCCTCTCGGTGAACTTCTTTTACTTGGTTGTAGATGAAGGGTCGTGGCTCGACATTGGTACAGGTATCAGCCATTACTGTATTTGCAGCTTGCTCTGCCTATTTATCATCTTTGTCGAGTACTTGAGCTCGGTGCTCGTGTCGCCGGTGCAGCCTGTCCACTACAAGGTCTAGAGCTGCGAGCAAGAACAAAAAGAAAAAGATAATATATATATATATATATGTAATTTACACTGCACTATAGCAGAGACAGCTATTGAGACAGCTTTTGATCCTGGACAGCCTGTGTTCACCCAGACTAGTTTTCACGTAAACGCTTGTTGAGATCGTTATCGTCACCTCCGTTATTATTGCGTTTATTCTGGTGTTTGGTACCGTTACGCTGGATCTGAGGGCGTTTTTGGGCCTGCTGGCGCTGCTGCTGCTGTGGTTGTGGCACCTGGGAACCTGGGTGGGCCTGGTGCTTTACCTGAGCCGATCCATCTTGAGGCGTGGAAGTGCCGGATGGAACAGCCTTGGTAGTACCGTCGGGGAGCGTGAGAATATTGACATTGGTGTCGCCTCCCTTGAGCTTGCGAATGGTGAGCTTCAGTTCCTCATTGGTTTGCTGGGTCTTGTCAGCCTTTGCCTGAAGAATCTTGAGCTTCAGTTCCATTCGTTTCTGTACGTTCTTTTCAACGTCCTCGACATTGGACTTGAGTTCGGTAAGCTTAGCAGACAGGTCATCGCGTTCCTTGGTGATGGCTGCCTTTTCATCATTCACAGCCTTGACTCTTTGTTGAATTATGGACGCAGTCTTGCCCTTGATGCGGTCCTTTGTAACTGTTGCAACCAGTTCGCGGAATTTGGCAACCTCTTCAGCACTGGATTTGCTCGAGAGTACTTGCACTAGGCTCTCAAGTTCCTGGGATTCAGAACAAGCATCAGCTTGGGATGCACTGCTAGCAGCATCAAGACCGCCAGAGAGCTCAGATAAAGATGTGGCGTTGGCATTAGCAGCGGCGAGCTCGGATTCTAGCTTTTTGATGCGCTCCTCGGCTTCTTTGGTGGCAGCAGACGATGCCTCAGACGATGCCGCCTCAGACGATGCGACCTCTGCTGCTGCGGCTGCCGCCTGACTCTGTGCGTTCTTGACAGCTTCTTCAAGCCCTGCGATCTTTGATTTGGCCTCATCGGCTTCCGCTCCCAATGCTTTCTTCTTTTGCTCCTCCTCAGTGAGTTCGTCAGAGATGCGGTTGATTTCATTCTCGAGATACGAGATGCGCTGGTTTTTTTTGGAAATCTCATCCGTGATCTTAGTTTCTGATCCCTTTGAGAGTTCCTGAATACGCAAATTGAGCTGGCCTACCTCATTCATGGCCAGACGGCTCTTTTGGACCTCTTGCTCCAGCTTGGCAGAAGCTTCTTGCTTGACGCGGTCCAAGAGAGCATCCTTCTCGGCAAGTTGCGCCTCGATACTGGCAATCTTCTCATCATCTGAGGCACCAACCCGATTTTTCCAGGTATCGCGGTCCGCCTTGGCGAGGCTGAGCTCTTCTTGTAGGACGCTCTTGGCTTCCTGTAGTGCTCGCAGTTCTTCCTGAAGTGGAGTAACTGAAGTCCGCAACTCATCAAGCTCAGCGGTAAGCTGCTCACGCTGTACAGTGCACTCTTGTATCTGGATCAACAAAGCAGCATTAGTTTCTTGGAGACTGGCATCAATACTCGATGTAGGCTGATCAGTAACTGTAACTTGGGTGTCATTTGAGAGATCAGTTTCGGCCTTTTCGAGGGCAGCCCGTAATGATTTCGTCTCAGACTCGAGCTCCGTAGTCTTGGCGATAGCGTTCTGGTAAAGGTACTCTAGAGATTGTTTGTCGCGCTTGAGCATATCAATAATCGGGTCTCTTGACTCCAAGGACATTGATGTATCCATATCAGCATCGTGATCAGCATTAGCAGTGGTCGTGGTCGTGGTATCCGCGGGATTAACAGAGGCCCGGAGCTGCTGCAAAAGAGATTCCTTATTGGCAGAGAGCTGTGCATTTTCATCGCGAACTGCTAGTAATGAGGCATCGAGGGCCTCATACTGTCTTGTGAGAGCTGCGATTTGGTCTTGAGCGACCTGCTTTTCGGACGCGAGGCTCTCAGATAAGGTTTGGACCTGCGTCTCCAGGGTGGCGATCTTTGATTTGCATGTCTCATTGATGGATTCAAGGTCTGAAATTGAAGCTGCATGTGTAGCTTTAGTGCTCTCCAGCTGAGACTCGGCTTTCTGGGCGGCATTGGCAGCCTCTGTGCGGATCCGGGCAACCTCAGACCTGAGGGCGACAGCCTCGTTTCTTGAGGCATCGAGCTCTGTGGTATCCGGCGGAGTGTTTTTGAGGGCTTCCAGCTCCTTGTCGGCTTTGCTTTGAGCTTCCTGGGCAGCGGATAGCTGGCTCTTTAGCAACTTAGACTCAGAGTCAAAAACAGCTTGCTTGGAGTCCATCTCTTTCTGAGTATCCGCCGCCAAAGTCCTCAGGTCCTGAATTTGTTTTTCAGCTTGCGCCAGCTGCTCTTCCAGCTTGTTTGCCTTGTCGCTATCAGCAGTAGTGAAGGATAGAGTCCGTAAATGTAGTCTTTCTTCACTCTGCTTGAGTTCCTTTTCAATAGCGCGCAGCTTTTGCTCCTGGCTATCGTAGGAGATTTTGGCCTGAAGAAGTTCCAGTTTGAGATTATTTGATGTTTTCTCGGCAAGTTCACGCTGCGAAGAGTACGATCTCAGCAGCCCCTCGGACTCGGAAAGTTCATGACGCACACTAGAGACCTCTGATCTGAGAAAGTTTATTTGATCAACCAGTGTCTTTTGAGTTGCCTCGAACGAGCGATCCTTGGCGTTGAAGTTCTCGCGAAGGTCATTATAGTCCAAGTTGATCGCATTGCGTTGAGCAGCAAGCTCCTTGATTTCGTTTTGCTGGTCATCAAACTGGCCTTGAACAAGCTTGTACTGGGCCTCAATACGGGATTTCTCTGCACGCAGCTGCTCGGCAATCTCACGGGACTCGGCGAGATCACTGGTCAAAATAGCTGCGCGTTGGGTGGCATTGGCGCTGAATTCCATACCCTTGGACAGCTGGGCCTCGAGGCGCTGGGCGTTACTTTTGGCCAGGTCCAGGTCGATCTTCAAAACCGCTACTCGATCGTCAACAGATGTGTTATGCTGCTGCTGCTGCTGGGTACTGGAGTTGTCTAAGGATTTCCGATTCTCATCCCGGGGACCAGCACTTATTTGAGCACGAAGTACATCACGCTCTTTTTGCAAGTCTTGCACCATAGTATTAAGGGTGGTGATTGTCTCTTTAGCCTGGGTGACCACATCGCTTTCCACCGATTCCTGTGCTTCGTATCGTTCGCACTTTGCAGTCAACGACTCGAGAACCTTGAGCAGGTTTTCGTTTTGGGCCAAGAGTTCAGCAACATCAGTGAAGTAGCCCAACCTGTCGTAGACGACTTCCATGGCGGCACCAGTTTTGATTGGAGCAGCAAGTGCCTTAGAGAGTTCCAGTTTCTCTTCTGGCGTGAGGAGGGGCTGGGAATCAGCGGCGAGCTGGACATTGATCAACAGGTGCTGAATTTGCCGTGCCACTCTACCAGCAGTGTTTTTGCTGATTTCATTTTCAGTTTCGAGCTCTGATATTTGTTTCACGAGACCAGCATTGGTTTCCTTGGCCGCTTGGAGCTCTTTTGTCTGCTGCTCGATGCGGTCGCAAGACTCGTTGTAGGCGCGTGAGATCTCGGTGAACCTGTCCTGCAGCCGTGCTTCCTGGAGCTGAGAGGCCTCTATTTGAGCTTGCAATGCGGCCAATCCATGTTCAAGCCTGTTGTTTGAGGTATTTGCAAAAGACATCTCGGCGCCCCCCATGTACGATTGCTCAAGCTCACTCTGGAGCTCCCGGGCCCTGGATTGTGTTTGTTCGAGCTGTTTTTGTGATGCTTGGTATGCGGATCTGGTGCTTGTTGTCTCACGCTTGTAGGACTCGCGCTCAGCCAGTGCCTGGTCTAGCTGTACCTCCAGTTGGGAAGTCTTGGAGCTGCTTTCGCGTAGTTTCTCGCGAGATTCAATAGACCGGCGGTCCAATTCCCCGGCAAGCCATTTCGCCTCTGCTTCAGCGCTGGCCAGGGTGCTTTCAAGGGTGTCGGACTTGAGGCGGGCAAGACGGGCATCTGCCTCGGCAGCTATGAGTTTAGACTCTGTGTTACGGATTTTGTGGCGGTCTGCTTCACGACAGGAGTTGTACTGGGCAATTTCTAGCCGGAGCTCACGCTCAGCGGTCGTGGCGCGCTCCTGTTCAGTGGTCAGCGAGCGATTATCGTGTTGAAGCCGTTCAAGCTGCTCGCGTAGAAGCTCAGCCCTGCTGTTGGCTTCGTGGGCCCTTGTTTCCACGCTGTGGAGTGTTTTCTCAAGGTGTTTGACCCGCGCATCTGGGTCCTCCATATTGCCCAAATCCATTGTCAGCAGGAAGGGTAGTGATTTTGGGCTTCTGCGGGCCCACTATCTAGTGGTTATGGTGATAATTCTGATGTTAAAGAGGTGAGATGGGCTCGGAGGGCTAGTTTTTAGGTGTTGAGCCGCAGTTGGGCTCCTTCCTATCAGTTGGAACCAACCACTCCATAGGGCTGGAACCACTCCCTATACAATAACCAATAAATAAATAAATAAATAAAATCTAACGTTCAGATAAGCTAAGCAGGTCTCCCGGAACTGGCGATGGGTCGACTGGTTGCAAAAGACCTGATTTCAGCAGCACGTCCATGACCTGGGAATCTGTGGATGGAGTTGCTCTCAAAAGTGCCGGGTGAAAAGGATAAAGACGGAGCTTGCCCACCACCTCACGGTGCAGCACCGCTTCCATCCGATCAAGCACACGATCCCGCATCTGCTCATCTCTAATCTCGGCCCACATGATCCACATTGGTTTTATGGTGTGGCAGCTGTTTAGCAGTTTGCCGGTTAGGACCTCTGGGGATGCAGCTCGCAATGCTTGAACCAAGTTGCGAGTTTGCTGAGCCGGCATTCGATCAATAGACGCGGCAATCCATGCCCAGTGTTGCTCGATACTATCGCAGATGATCCGCTTGGCAAGCGGCTGATACTTGAGGCCCCAGAACCGGGAAGCGGCCTGGAGGTCAAAGAAAAGCCGTTCACCATGCGACCATTTGACCAGAGTGCCTCCTTCCTCGACCAATCGGAACATGGAAGCCACCTCATATACCTTGAGGTTCATGTTGCCAACGGCAGCTGAAGCAAGCTTATGTGTGAGCTTACCGTGGTAATAAGCGGTTTTGAACAAGTCAAAAGACCCATCGGCGGTTCCGGATGCAATTTGGGCAATGTTGAGGGCCGGCGATGGCGCGGTCTTTGCCTCAAGGGTCGTGAGCCCGCTAAACAGATCGTCGAAATGGGCGCTATATTGAGCTCGCAGCTGCTTGGACTTGGGATCATGGCGCTGTACACGCTGTTCCAGTATTTTTGTGATGTTTTCCTGCACCGGTTTAGGCTCCAATCTAGCGGCCAATCGAGCCAAATGCTTCTCTATCAATTTGCTCATAGTGATTAGTAACTATCGAGGATAACGAGTGTAATTCGGGCATAAGGTAAAAGCTGCAAACAATGCATATACAATAAAAAGCAAATAAATAAAAGCCTTAAAGCCTTATAAAACAGTTGGATTGAAAAAACACAGCCTACATCTCCTGCGCCGCACGAAGCTCAGCTTCGATATCAATGTCGCGCTCCCAGTCCAGAATCCGGGACTTTTGTTCATTCATATAGGCATCACGGTCCATTCCCTCGAGCCCGCCCCGTTTCTCGAGGATTTGCTCCTCGCGACGCTGCCTAGTCCGGGCCTCTGCCTGTTTACGGTGGGCCTCCTTTATGTTCCGGTGAGAGAACATGACAAACCAACTTACCACCAGAGATGGCCGACAGATACTCGTTCAGTTTGACGACATTTAGCCCGAACGGCAAGCTAATTCAGATTGAATACGCCCTCAAGGCGGTGAATAACGGAGTCACAAGCGTCGGCATCAAAGCAGAGAACGGAATTGTGCTGGCCACTGAGAAAAAGGCCGGGAGCGAGCTCGTAGATAATGACAGCCTCACAAAAGTCTCGTCCATCACACCCGATATCGGAATGATTTACTCTGGCCTGGGCCCTGATTTCCGCGTCCTCGTCGACAAGGCCCGTAAGATCGCCCACACAAACTACAAGCAGGTGTACAATGAGTACCCTCCCACCCGCGTTTTGGTTCAGGATATTGCTAAAATCGTCCAGGAGGCCACTCAGATGGGAGGTGTACGCCCCTATGGTGTCTCGGTACTGGTTGCCGGCTGGGATGACAACCAAGGGTTCTCTCTCTACCAAATCGATCCTAGCGGGTCCTACTACCCGTGGAAGGCTACAGCCATTGGCAAGGGGTCTCAGAGCGCCAAAACGTTCTTGGAAAAGCGCTGGAATAAGGAGCTCGAGCTCGAGGATGCCATTCACATCACACTCTTGACGCTCAAGGAGTCCATTGAGGGAGAGATGAATGGCGACAATGTCGAAGTATCAATCATTGGCAACCCGGCAAACAACTTGCTTGGTTTCCAGGGTGTAGAGGGTGCCCAGGGCCCTCGTTTCAGAAAACTAAGCTCCCAGGAGATCCAGGACCGTTTGGATTCCCTTTAGCATAGCGAGTGGTGGTTTTTTTATATAGCAATAAATTGCAATATAATAATAAAAAATGCTTTTATTGTGTTTACAACTAATTAGATAAATAAAAATGCAGGCTAGGACTTCCGCTTGATGGGATCAATAACCTCACCCTTTTTAACCATGATACGAGGCTTGGTTTGACGCTGGAACGTATCGCGAGTAGCCCATTCATTTCCTATCGGGGTGTTTAGGGAACGCTCATACTGGGCTGCATTCTCGTAGGGGAACGGAACCGCAGATGCAGCGTACCGGCCGATCTTCTTGTTGTGCTTTTCACTGATAATGACGCCTTCCTTGTTGTGATCTTTACGCTTTTTAGCATCAACACCCTTGACATGGCGAATACGCTGGACCTTGGGTTTGAGGCCCTCGCCGCCCCACGAGCCCCATCCGGGCAATGTCTCGTCAATCTCCTTGTCGCCGTCTTGTTCAACAACTTGATCTTTTTCGGCCTCAAAGTCAGCAACAACGTCGTCGCCAGCAAACGCTTTACGAATGAGATCGCGCTGCTCAAATGTCAGCTGGTCTTTGCGGATCATTCCCAGGTTCAGAGTATCGTTGGTATCAATGTCAACGTTGTCGCCACTGGCTTTTTTGCTTTTACCCTTGGCTTTAGACAGCTTTAAAGCCGCCTTGGCTGCCTGGGTCGAGTCTCTATCCAAACTCTGGAATGTACTTTGACTCTTTGGCGCTGTAATGTTAAGCCAAGGGTTAGCAGAAGCATCATCACCTGCGGCATCACCAACATCTTCCACATTGCTGGCACCACCTGCATCGCCCCCGTTGTTGTATCTGAGCTCCATTCTATCTTCGTTTTGACGCGACTGCTTGTGCTTTTTATTCAAACGGTTGGACATGGCCTTTTCATCATCAAGGTCAGCCTCTTGCTGAGCGCGTTTCTCGCTCTGGCGGGCTTGTTCTGCAATCTCGTTACGCCCCGGTCCGTATGAACGACGACCAAGATTGGGGCTTTCCTCTGGAGTTTCGTACATCAACTTTTTGTTTTCCTCGCGCTGGCGCTTCTCGGCATTCTGCATGAATTTCATGCCCATGAGTCCCTTTTTAGGTGCCTGATTTTCGTTATCAGAGTGCAGCTCAAACACCTCATCGCCGCTCTCATCATCACTATCATCGTCACTGGCCCTGCCTCCAATTACTCGTGACCGCAGTGTCTCGCCTTGCTGAAGCATTGCGTCAAGCTCCGCACGTGTAGACTCGTCTTTACTCATGCCGGTATCAATCATTCTTTTGGCCCATTTTGAGGTGGTCTTGTGCTTGAGAGAAGCACGCTCAAGAGCGCGTTTGCGAGATGCTTCTTCTTCATTATCGTCCGAGATTTCGCCAGCTTCGCGGAGCAGCTGCTCTTGCTTTTCGCGTTCTTTTTTGTGCACACGACGATAAGACTTGGACTTTATTTTCTTGATCCGCTTGGCCTTTTGCTCCTCACGGAACATGAGCTCCCGCATCATGCGAAGTTCCTGGCGCCGCTTTTTCAATTCCTCAAAAGTGAGATTGGAGGGTGCCGACTCCTCAAAGGCCGAAATCGCTTTCTCGTCCTTGATTTGCGATTTCTCAAGTAGCTCGTCTACCTTGGCCTCGAGATCATTGGCCTCAGCAGCAGGCACAAACGGGTTTGCAGCCTCGCGAGGCGCTGGTGCATTAATGGGGAAGCTCAGGTGCTCAGCACGACGATTCTCCTTGACAGTATCCTCCCACTTTGTGACTTCTTCTTTGGCCAGGTCGTAGGCGGCCGCTCTATCCCCACGAGCCTTGATCCGCTCGGGAAGTGGCATATCAAGAGTCCTTGGCTTGACTTTGGATTTCAAGAGTTTGAGTTCAGTTTTAGAGGAGGATGTGAGATCATCGAGACTGAGCTTTGCATCGCGGGAAGGCATCATGTTGGGGTTCTCAGGCACGGCAAACTTGTCGAGCTTGGCTTTTGCCGCAACTGATTTGTCGTTGATTTTGCCGATAGCTTTGAGCAGAGCGGAGCTATCTTCTGGCTCTGACTCACTATCGCTGTTTGAAAATATGTCCGAGTCCTGTGACTCGTCTGCCTCAGAGTCAGAATCAGAACCCTGGCCGTCGCTATCGCTACCGTCGCTATCACCTGTGTCTACTACGCCTCTGCTGGGCTCCTTATCAAACTGTGCACCTTCATCACTAGACATACCATCATCATCATCATCGCTCTCCATGGCCATATCTAGAGCAGTGGAGAGAGGTACCAGCTCACTTTCGTCCAAAGATTCGCCCCAATCTGAGCCTGGTTCACCTGCTTCGAGACCATAATCGCTCTCATCACCCACCAGTTCATCTGAATCCAGTTCCTCATCATCCTCAGGTTTCACTGCACCATCCAACAGGTCTTTGAGGCGTTTATCTGCGAAATCCTCGAGATCAATGTCCTGTTGCTGACGAGTGCCGGTGATGTATTCCTCATCATCAACAGCGGTATTGAACGCATTCAGTGCTCGATTCTTTAGCTTATTGCTATTTTTCGCATTCTTTTTGCTGCTTCCTTTTGGTTTCGCCATGTGAAAGTCAAGTCGAGAATTTCACGGGTTATGTAATTCTTTTTTTGGTAGCTGGTATATGCACTAGCGGGAAGGTGCATTGGCGGAGCACTTTTGGTGGCAGGGAAAGGGAACAGCATTCTGCTATGTGTCTTCAAATTTCTATCAAGTGTGTGCCTGCCTGGCGAGTTTAGTATTTTTCATACGGGTGAGTAGGATTTCGGATCAAACGTTTATAAACCGTAGCAAACTGTGATCTCTAGAGAATTTTCAACCATTTCCAGATATTCCAACTCGTTCCTTTAATCTATTGCGTCCCTAGTATCATCACGTACTATATACCCACCAGAGGTCCCCCTCCAAACTAAGCAAGGTAGCATGGTCAGCAGCAGCAGCACAGCAAACATGTCGCCGAGGGCACCCTCGGAGGTCAATGCCGCATCTGACTCGGGCACTAGCAGCAATCCCAGCACCCCAGCCAAGCCCAGTACCCCAGCAACCCAGCCCAGTATCCCCCAAATCAACATCCCCTCGGCTGAGAGCTCGCCATTTAAAGAGGTGAATACATCGACCCCACAGCCCTCCGTGCACACATCGAACTCCAATGAGCGCACAATTGGAGAAAACTACCCTAGACTACCAATTGCATCGATCCCTATTCTATATAAAGAAGCGATGCTCGATACCCCCAGTTTCCGTGCCCACTGTGAGTACATGGATAAACAGATGCGCGAAATTGGGGAATGGTTCCAGGCACTGATTTCACGAAACAAAGACATTGATGCAAAACTAAGGCCTCTTCGGTACGCCGTAAACCATCTGCTGGAGATATTCATGCCCTCATTTATTTACAACAATGTGCTCGACCAATCGAATCTTTCGGTGGTGTTTGAGCACTATGCAGAGGGCGTGTCAATTCACTGGACGTCTGTGATGTATGAAGCAAGAAAGCATTTCGCTCATATCGCAAACGCCTACAAGACATATCGCCAGGGTCAGTTGTCTCACTATAATACTGCTCGCGAAAAGTGGCTGCAGCAGCAAAGCCTATTTGATAAAGCGACTGTCGAGTACTATTCACTCGGCGAAAAGACCACCCCTGAAGTTCTTCGCGATGCTGCACAGCAACTGTACAATTTCCGATTGCGGTACCTCAAGCAGTCTCTTTTGTATTGTGAAACGGTGGTCGAGTGCCAACGCAAACTGAACGACATCATCACCGATTCACTGACAAGACCGTTCAAGGCAGACGTACCGTCGTTTATCCCTCGCGAGAAGCGGGCCGAGATTGGCCAGATAATGGGCAGGATGTCGGCATACACGCGCTCCCAAGTCACTTCGAGCGCTGGCCAAGCAGCAATCCTGAAACTACGCTCAGATCTACTGGAAGATGCCAAAAAAAAGATGCCATCGCGAATGAGCACAGATTATGAGCGCGCCCCTGATATGTGGTTTGACCAGCCCGAGCAATTCTGCCGTGAATCGGATGTCTCTGAGAAATACGGGTGGCTGATGCTCAAAATCCCCCAAGGATCCCGCAACTCGCGCGCTCTATGGGTAAGAGTTTGGGTTTTTGTAAAAGATGGTACCATGGGGTGGCTAAGCCTAAGCCAAAACAAAACTTTTGTGCAAGAGTCGCCGTTTGTCGCTGTTCCACTGTGCTATGTTCATAATGGACGAAATGAGGGCCGCAATTTCTGTTTCAAAATCACTACTCCACGCATCACGTTTACGCTACAAACGTCCAGCTGTGCTGACCTCAAGTCGTGGCTCTCGGTGATTCAAGCGGCTCGCGAGCAGTTTTTGGGGCTGAACCCCTCAAAGTTTATCTCTGCGTCCTCT
Organism: Wickerhamiella lipophila; assembly: GCA_030582055.1. Taxonomy (NCBI): domain Eukaryota; kingdom Fungi; phylum Ascomycota; class Dipodascomycetes; order Dipodascales; family Trichomonascaceae; genus Wickerhamiella; species Wickerhamiella lipophila. Next base: position 40,427 of record JAKTWO010000048.1, on the reverse strand, counting down.
TGGACTGACAATATCTCTTGCCGTTATGCCAACAAAATTCTTGAAATCAAGGGTGTCTCTCTCCCTGGTACCGATATCGGAACCACTCAGGCGATATCTAAACGTGTTGATAGCTGTATTGAAACCATCAGTGGTAGCTTTTCGTTTATGGATGCCTCAAAGCCTTTCAATAACAATCATTTCCAACTGGCGCCGGATCTGCTCCAGACCAAGCCCATGGCCACTCACCGTACTCTGGAAGCAGTTGTAACCAGCTCGTTTTTCCCCCACCGTGCGGTACCTAATGCAATTATTGGTAACTACGCCGGGTCGGTGAATTGGGGCCTATACTCTGAGGCTCTGTCTAAAATCAACCCTGTTGATGGGTCTGACCCCCTCAATATTGGTGGCAATCGCAGTGAGTACCCAGCACATTACCCTGAAACCCTAAGGTTCCATGATATGGATATGAGGTCGTACTTTGGGCCAAACATGCAGTATAAAACCGATGAGGACCTGGTAGTCATGGTTGTAAGAGCAACGTTGCAGGCCAGGAATGGGCAGTATTCACCATCCACTCTCTACATTACGGGCAGGACGATGTTTGCTATTAGCTATGCCAATGGGTTTTATGGGTTACTGTCTATCCCGCTGGCTGACTTCCTGGTTGTCGAGTGCAGTATTGTCGAGGAATATGATTCTGTAAAGCTCACCTATCGTTGCGACACAAACTATCAGGACATTAACTTGCGGTTCTATATTGATCCAGGCACACTTTTCCAGCGTCGCTTGCAGTTTCTATTTGATAATTGTAAAGCACCGAACCCATTCAAGCTGGAGCGAATTGTCGCCACTCTGGAAAATATCGGTAGAGAACACTATAACGATACGCCGCGACTTGCAAACTGGGGTGGTGAAAACACTGCCGCTCCCAAAGAGCTTCCTTCCAGCATAGTACCCGATCAGTTCAATCTTGGCCTGGGTGCTGCTGCTGGCCATGACCTCACATCTCCCGGAAATCTGAAACTGCGTGAGGAGCATAAGGATACCCAGCTTGAGCACCACCAAGCCGAGAATCTCAAGTTAGTGCAGGATGTCTCTTTTGATATTAGTCCAAAGCAGCTATTCTATCTCATTTTCGGTGACAAGTCCTCCATTCTTAGCGATGTTGTTACCAATAGTAACGACCTCAAGTGGTACTACAATAATAGTGCTGTGGAGCGCGAGTATACTGTGGACTTGTCGAAACTCATCTGGTTTGGATATAGTGACTCGCGCGGGATCGATGTTCTTCAATGGCTCGAGCGCAGGGATGAAAACTATTTCTATAGTGTGAGCGAGATTTCTGGAGCTTGCAACCTTCACACTGCGCGTTTCCAGCTCAAGACCAAGTATGTGGTTGCCTTATCCAAAAAGAGCACCCGGCTCTTGATATATGCGAGCATCGAATGGCTTGATGAAAATACAAATATCGCGCAGATGGTCTTGGACAATATTGTCGAGGAAACATGCAAGAGGCGACCCGAAATCCTGATTGAAAAGATACAACGGCATATCCGCGCTCTCCCTCGTAAGCCCGACAGTCCACACTTGTACGATCTCTCCAACTATGGAAAAGTGCGGATTACAGCTGCCCGCACCAAGAGATCCCCACGTGAATTTCTAGCTGAAAAAAGTGGTGCCTCGGTCGGGTTTCTTCGCTTTATGTTGTGGAACTACTCGCTCACCATGTTAGTGCGGGGTCTCCGATCTTTCAAGTCTTGCGTTGAGGATGTTTTCCAGATTGTTTCTGCAAACGCCCTGATTTTGCTAGTGGCTGGCGTGAGCATTCTGATCAACATCTACCTGATTTCATACAATGGAGTGGAAATGTGGCACAATTACTTTATGGTCCGCAGCACCGAGCGGTATTTGGACGCGCTACATATAAGCCCGGAGCCCTCGATTGCGAGTCACCGAGCCATCTTCTCAAAGGATGTGGAGCAGCTCGTACGCCAAGTGCGCAATTTCAGCGATATTGCTGATGAAGACAATACATGCTGGCAGTCGTTCCAGCGCCTTGCACTCCAGAATCCCTATGACCACCCTGACCAGTTTGGGTACCTGGGGCTTGATAAACGCAGCCAAAAACTCGTGGAAAATACCCTGCAAAAACGGCTCGATTTTGCCATGCGCAGAAACAAGCTTCTGTCTGAGTTTTACATGCTCGAAAATAGTGAATTGGAGTTTATCCGCTTGGAGTGGAAGAGATGGGTGCTCAACGAAGTCAGAAACTGCGCCGAGGCTCGTAAACATGCGGCTCTCACTGAGAAAGCTGGCATCGAGGTAGCCCTGATCGACTACTGTGTACCTTGCATTCAAGCAGCTAGCTTGCTGCTCTAGTCTATATATTTTATATCATCATTAATTGCATTTCCGGAGCTAGCTACTTTGGGCTCTGCCACTGGGTACTCTGGTCTGCTGGCTTCCATCCAAAGCCCTGTGTAATGTCTAGACGCACAGACGAACCTTATTTCACCTTTAAGAACAGGCAGTAGCTTGATGGCTAGCTAGTTGGAATATGCATGGACCTGCATATGGCTGCATCCTTCTGTTTACCTTCACTGGATCTCGAGCCAAGAAGCTAAAGTAAAATACAAAAGTCCATACTAATTATCAGAATATATCAAATTAAATATAAAAGTCGATCTGGAGGTCTTAAGTATGGGTGGTCCCATAAGACCATCCCCACCCCTTTCAAAACACCAAACCTGTGAGTACGAACTCTCGCGTTTGCTTATACATGGACTCTGATTCCTCGGGAACTTTTGCCCCCGACACTGAATTTTCAGATGACAGAAATTCCCCGCAATTGGTCGAGTCACGTATGGCGATGAGCGCGTCCCTCCAGGAGCTGAACCTGCGAATGGGGGACTCGAGCGATGATGATGGGTTCGAGGACCGCGCTCGCGATTTGGCCGAGCAGGTTGCGACAGAACGGAGCCATCGCAGCGCTGTGCCGCATCACCACACTGATGAGGTTATCCCGTTGCCAGAAAACTCTGAGCAGTTTGACAATGATATCAGCATGAACCTATTGCAAGAGTGCCGCAAGCAGCAGGTTGAACTTAAGAGCTATGAGCGCGCTATAAAAGAACGTGAGCACGATCTGGCAGAGCTGAGGCACGAAGTAGCGCTGCTGCACGCCAACCTCAATGCTAAGGCAGCCGCCGAGCAAGAGTTCAAAGACGAAAACTGGGAGCTCCAGGTCAAGCTCGATGAGGCAAACACTCAAATTAATAAACATGCGCAGAAACACACGTCCGCTCCGACCCAGGTAGTTGACCGTGATTACCTCAAGGAGATTGAGGTGCTTCGGTCCCGTGAGGCAGAGTTTGTTGCCCAAATCACCGCCCTTACCAGCAAATCCAATGCCCAGATTGATAGACTCCAGGACCAGCTGGCAAAGACCGAGGAGCAGCTGTATGTTGTGCAGTCAAGTGAGCAATCTGTAGACCAGCCCGAGCCAGTGGCGGTCTCGGAACATAAATCGATCTTTGATGATATCGAGCTGCCGCCTAATTTTGATAAATCCCCGCCTATCAGTCCCATCAAGAATATGGGCGCAACTGTACACGCCGATACTGCTAATTCTGCTGTTTTGCAACTGCAACGCCAGGTTTATACTCTCAGGCAACAATTGGCTAAGGAGAGAGCGCGTCATTCTGGTGGTGGTGCCGATACCAGTAGAGATAATGCCACTAATACTCCTGTTAAAAAGTCTGGCAAGCAGAGTAAACATAGTTCTGCACGAGTGCGTCACCACAAGCAGCAGCGTCGCAGCGGTCACACTGGTCACACTCAGGCCCCGAGTGACGATGAGGTCTCGTCGTTTGATGAAGTTGATATGGAGGAGCTAGAAATGCCCCATGATGATGAGGTCGAAGTGCCAGAGACCCCTTTCGAAGACCCTATTATCGATACCACGCTAAATTTCGGTCAGGCAGACTTTTTTGAGTCTTTACAGAAAGAAGGTATTGCCGTTGAATCGGGCCCTTCTGCAGAGCTGCTGCCACCTGCTTCATCGCTTGCCTCTGAGTTTCTGAGTCCCGAGGATATTGCGGCCCGTGCAGCTGAATTGGGCCTCACTGTTGTTGATACCGAGGCTCTTGATACCCTTCAGCGCAAAGCCACCGCTCCCACTAACGAGGACCTGCAAGAGCTGTGCGCGATCCGCGGTTATGTGCCTGTACACGCGCAAGAGCACCAGGAACTGGTGGAGCCCAGTCTCAATAATATGGCGAGATTTGCTCAAGCTCATAATATGGAGCTCTGTAGCCGCGAGGAGCTTGAGAAACTCAAGAACCCCAAGATCACACTCAAGGATCTGGGAAGCATGGCTCAAAAACACTCTTCTGTGGTGCTCTCCGAGCAAGAGTACCAAGAAATGGTCCAGACTCTCGATCGTAACAGTAGACTCCTGGCGAAACGCGAGCTTGCTAATGCTTCGGTTGCCGAGCGCCGTGACCATTTTGCCTCGCTCCTTAAATCTTCAGCCGAGAGCGTCAAATCACCCACATCGCATCGTGTTTCCCAAACGCTGTCAACTCTTGGCTATGTACCGGTCCAGAATGAGGATTACAAGAAACTGATTGCTTCTCAGAGTGTTTTCACCCCCACCAAGACCGATATCATTCGTGGTGCTAGAGCGTTTGGCCTTGCCACTGTTTCCCTCGATGAATATCGTGAGATGGTCCGCCGTCCTAGTACTCCCTCAACTCCCTCTCGAGGTGGTGGGTCTGGCAGCCCCAAGCAGCGCAGCTCACCCAAGAAATTCTCTGCTAAAATGCTTGATGAAAACACTGATGAAGAGGATGTCAGAGTCGTGCCTGCTGATTATTTGGAAAGCCTCCGCTCACTGGTCGAGAACCCTACCAAGGAAGAACTGGTCAAGTCTGCCGAAAAGTTGAATCTCAGTGTAATTGAAAATACCCCCCAGGCACTCGAACAATACGCCAAATCACAAGGTGTAAGACTCAGCTCCAAATCTGCAGAGGAAGAGTTCCAAGAATTTGTCGAGAAACAGCACATCCCCACCACTAAAGAGCAGTACATTCAGCGCGGAAAAGAACTCGGTCTCGTATCGCCCCCTCAAGATACTGACATACTCGAAAGGGCTCGTGGTCTTGGGTTGGTAGACGCACCCACTGATGATGACCATCTAGCTCGTGCCAGAGAGCTTGGCCTTGTTGTTGCGCCCACCGATGATGAGATTATCTCCCGTGGCAAATCGCTCGGCCTGTCCTCTCCCCTCACAGAGTCTGAGATTCTTGCCCATGCTCATAAAGTGGAGCCAGTCGACAGCTTGATTGCCAGACTTGCGGGCCATGGCTACGTGTCACTAGGCCAAGACCACCATAATGAGCTGCAGCGGCAATTGACTGAGCCTACATTTGAGGAGCTTGAGCAGAAAGCCGCTGCTTCTGGCGTTTGGGTCTCCCGCAAGACTGCCGAGGAGGAATTCAACGACCGGGTTAGCGAGCTGGGAATCCCCCTTACTGACGAAGCCACTAAATCTAAAGCGCGTGAACTTGGTCTCGTTGATCCTATCAATGATGATGAGGTGATTTCTCGCGGCCAGTCTCTGGGGCTGGCATATCCACTTTCTTCGGCCCAGATTACAGAGGCTGCGCGCGAGCTTGGTCTAGTTGACCCTCTTGGTGAAGACGAAATCCGGTCTAGAGGACTCGAGCTTGGTCTAGTACACCCACCCAGTGATGTCGAGGTTACTGAACGGGCTCGCAAGCTCGGTTTGGTTGATGCTATTGATGATTCGGAGGTTATTAGTCGGGCCTCTAATCTAGGTCTCGCCTACCCATTGGATGGGGTTGAACTGGGCAATAAAGCGCGCAGTGAGCTTGGTCTTGTTGATCCTCTCGGTGACGACGAGATTCAGTCCAGAGCACTTGGCCTGGGACTTGTGCATCCTCCCAATGAAGAGCAAATTAAGCTTGGAGCAAAGACGCTTGGTCTCGTGGACCCTCTTACCAGGGAAGAGATAATTGAGCAGGCGCGTAGCCATGGCCTCGTCGATCCTCTGGGCGATGCTGAGATTGTGGAGAGATCGCGGGCTCTCGGCCTTGTTGACCCAATGGATGACGCTCAAGTGGTAGCGCGTGCCAAGCCATTGCTTGATTTGCAGTCACTACAGGAACTGGTGTCCAATCATGGTCATAGTACCATTGAGCATGAAACTTTTAGAGAATTGCAGCGTAAAGCCACCGAGCCTACACCACAAGAGGTTGCCTCGTTTGCTGCCTTGTATGGACAAGTCAGTGTCCCAGAGGTGGAGCATGTTGAGTATGTTCGCAAAGCTAATGAGCCCAGCTTTGACGAGGTAGTAGAGCTCGCCAAGAAACACAACAGCCGTGTGACCCACAAGACAATTGATCAAGAGTTTGGTGAAGTGATTAACCAACGCGGTCTTGCTGCCGTGGATGAACATCAATACAAGGAGCTCGTCCGCAAAACCACTGCGCCCACAATGGAAGATGTGATGCATCTTGGAAGCCTCGCCAATGCTACTGTTTTGCACCCTGACGCGCATGCTGAGCTTGTTCGCAAGTCTACCGAACCCACGCACGAAGAAATCGCTGCTGTGCTATCAGGACAGAACCGTGTTCATGTACCAAGGCACGAGTATGATGAAGCCGTTCGCAAAGCTACCCAGCCCTCGCTTGAAGAGCTTCGCAACTCTGCAGAACTACTGGATCATCGTATCCTGCCCACTGCCGCTGTGGACAATCTCGAGAACCCCACGATCGATGATTTGGCGCGTCATGCCAGTAAACTGAACAGCGTCGTGGTTGACCGTGATGTGTATGCCGAAGTGGATCGCAAAGCTACTGAGCCGACACTTTCGGAGATTGAAGAGTTTGTTGCGTCTTTGAATTCTCACGTTATTTTGTCCAAGCCTACTCATTCTGAGCTTTTGGCGCGTAGTACTGAGCTCAAACTCAAGGCAGATGCCGAGAACGCTCGTACTCTACAGGATGTTATCAAAGAGGCTAACGAATATGGGTATACAGCTATTGCTACTGAGGATCATGACAACTTGCAAAGAAAGGTCAGCCGTCCTACTGAATCAGAGCTCAAGGCTCATGCCAAGAAACTGGGACGCGTCACTCTTGGCTCTGAAGAGCATGCTGAGCTTTGCCGCAAGGTGGCAAGTCCGTCGCTCGAAGAAGTTGTTGTGCATGCCAAATCTCACAATATCCCCACCACTGAAAATGAAATCAAGCTCAAAGCCCGTGAGTTTGGCTTGGTAGACCCCATAACCCCTCAGCAAATCAACGCCGCTGCCAAGAAGAGTGGTTTGGTGGACCCACTCACTGAGGACGAGATTTTGGACGCAGCTCGTGCTCTGGGTCTTGTTGATGAGCTCACAACAGATGAAATCATCGAGAAAGCGCTAGGCTTGGGGTTGATCAGACCGCTAAGCGATAGCGAGATCATTGACCGTGCCCGTAAGTTGGGTCTTGTGGATAAGTTGAGTGATGATGAGATCATTGCAAAAGCTCAGGCGCTTGGCTTGGCTCATCCCTTGAGTGATTCTGAAATTCGCGAGAAGGGTCTCGGACTTGGCCTTGCGATTCCACTGGAAAATGATGAGATCAAATCTAGAGCGCTCGACCTAGGTCTGGCGCACCCTCTTGCTGAGGAGGAAGTCAAATCCAAGGCGTTGGATCTCGGCCTGGTTCACCCTCTTTCCAACAATGAGATCAAATCTAGAGCGCTCGATCTCGGCCTGGTTCACCCACTGTCTGCAGAAGAGCTCAAATCTGAGGGCTATAAACTCGGTCTTGTTGATGAACCTAGTGATAAGGCGATCACTGAAAAGGCACTTGGACTCGGCCTCGCTAAACCACTCACTAATAAACAAATCAAGGTAAAGGCAGGTGATTTGGGCCTAGTCAACCCGCCTACCGATGATGAAATCAAGTCTAAAGCTAAATCTTTGGGTCTCATTAGCCCGCTTGAAGATACTGAAATTATTGCAAAAGCCAAGACTCTGGGTCTCATTAGCCCACTCAGCGATCAGGAGATTATGAGCAAAGCCAAGACTCTAGGTCTTGTTGATGCCCCAACTAAAGAAGAAACCGTTGCCAAAGCGAAATCCCTGGGTCTCATTAGCCCATTGTCGGATGGCGATATTTTGGCCAAGGCGAAATCTTTGGGTCTTGTTGATGCCCCTACTGACGAGGATATTCTCAGCAAGTCACGCGGTCTTGGTTTGACGGATCCCCTTGATGATGATCAAATTGTCTCCAAAGCCAAGTCACTTGGTCTTGTCGAGCCACTGGCTGATGAAGAGATCAAGGCCCGGTCCCTTAATTTGGGTATGATTGATCCCAGTGATGAGCAGAAGGTTCGTAGTGCTGCTACCAGCAGTTTGGGGATGGTGTCGCCGCCCACCAACCATGAGATTTTGCAAAAGGCCTCTGATCTGGGGCTGGTTGAGCCACTCGATGACAATCAGGTCAAGGCCAAGGCCCAAAAACTTGGGCTCGTTCTCCCACCCAGTAAAGAAGAGTACATCCAAAAAGCCAAGTCGCTCGGTCTTATTTCTCCTCCTCAAAACCAGGAAATTCTTGCAAAGGCTAGAGATCTTGGATTGGTTGATGCCCCCGAAAAGGCTGATATCATTGCTCAGGCTCGTGAGTATGGCCTAATTAACCAGCCTTCGGCTGATGATATTCGCTCCAGAGCGTTATCTCTTGGCCTTGTTGACCCCAAGGATAAGCACACATTTGCTAAGCGTGCTATTGAATATGGTCTCATTGACCCCAAGGATGAAGATCAAGTTGCCGCTGCTGGATTTGCTCGGCCCATGACTGATAAAGAAATAAAGGCGCGTGCGCGTAGTATGGGTCTTGTTGAGTCCCTGAGTGATGATCAGATTGTCTTCAAAGCTCGTAACTTGGGCCTTGATCGTCCCCTCGATAAGCACCAGATTCTTGCCGAAGCCCAGAAACTTGGGTACACAAAGAAACTATCCAACGATGAAATCAAGTCTGCTGCTGCTGCTATAGGGCTCCCGGTCACTAATGCAAAGATCATCGAGGCAGCCCGTGGTATGGGTATGCGTTATCCCCCCTCTGATGCTGAGATTATTGCCAAGGCCAAGGTTATGGGTTTTGTCAAACAATCTGAATTTAATGCCAAATCTTTGCCGCCCCTTCACGAGTCTCCCCAGTCTTCTTCTGGTGGCTCCCAGAGCGTGTACCAACCAACCTCCCCCTATGTATACAAACCATCAAAAGAGTCCGATGCAAGAAAGGCTGATGCAGTTAAACGCGCGCATGCAGCTGAACAACGCGCTATGAGATCTCCAGTGCGATTTGAGGGACCCACCTACTCTTTTACTCGGGAATCTGGATCTGCTGCTGCTGCTACTACCCCCCGCCCCAAACCGCAACCTCGACGCTTTGAAATTATTCGCCAGCAACAACAGCAACCACGTAGCCTCGCCAAAAAGCCTAGCGTCGAGACCCTCAAGCGCGCTGCACTGTCAAGAACAACGCCTCAGCTGTCGCCCACTACATCTCATCATGTGGAGACCCCCAGTCGTAACAGTGCAAACTCTCGTCATGCCGGCCACACTGCTGCTCTTGGTAGTTACCTGACCGGCCAAACAAATACCCGCAGCGTTTCAGTTTCCTCAAACGGCAGCGAAAGTACCGTTCCTGCTGATCCAGCAGTCGCCCGCAATCGTATCATGGCATATGTAACTCAGCTTGTTATTGGTGACTGCTTGTATAAGTACACCAAGGGGCCTTCGCTTTCTGGAATCACAGGGGGCCGTCATGAGCGCTTCTTTTGGATCCATCCCCAGTCAATGACCCTCTACTGGGATAAAGACAACCCCGCATTTTCCAGTGGCGCGGTCACACGTATGCCCAAGTGTGGTAAGATTCTCGATGTTGAGCAGGTTACTGATGGAAACCCCCTGCCTCCGGGTCTGCACAATTTCTCGTTGATAATCAAGACTGTCCATCGCGACGTGAAAATCACTTGCCCTAATCGAACACGCCACCGAGTGTGGTATCGTGGTTTGCGCTACCTGCTTGACCAGCAAAACAATTAAATAAAACAGTTTTCTAATCACCTAATTATATTGTATTTTTTTATATGCTCAGGACGTATGTAGTGCCTTTGGTGTGAAAACGACGAGCGCAGCATATGCGAGCACAGCCTACGCTCTGCTATCTGTCCTCGAGACTAAATGTCCTCACTGGTCCCATTTACCACTGCTGGGTGACGACGGTGAGATGGCCAGGAACGGTAGCGGTTTTTTAAGGGAGTCAGTGGAGGACCTTCGCTGAGCTTCAATAGGTGCCTGGCGATCCCAGCTTGTTTCGCTTCGTACAAAGGGGGCAAGCAGCCAGAAATTGTGCTCGCCTGCCTCCATGAGGTCTCTTCGCACGCTGGTGAGCCGCTCCCCACAAATCCATCTGCAAGTCACCTCCTCAATCTCCTTTTGAGTGCTCGTATGTTTGTTTAGCAGTATGTGGCGCTGCTTAAAATCCCAAAGCCTTGTTTTGTTTGGGAGCTCGGGTTGTACCCACTGCGTGCGATAAGAGAAACCACCAAGGTAGTCAGGCAACTGGTCAACCGGCACAAATTCATACAGCTCACTCTTTGTTGAGGTGAAATGGAATCTGTTTGCTAGTGCTGGATCGATCCATAGCTTGATCACCCTCCAAATAGCAAGAAAGATCTTGGGCGCATTATGGATGAGCACTGCCGCCGCCAGACCAGGGTATACTCTGTTTGCCATATGAACCATAAAAGAGATGATTGAGTAGTCGAGGTTGGTGTGGGTGTACCCCGTCAAGTCAAAAATAGCAACCACGCCCCCACAATCATCATTCTCATGGTAAAGGGCCGTCTCGAGAGCAAGCACTGCTAGCCTCTTCATTACGCTTTCACACTGGTCTGCCGGGAAATGAAGCGCAGCGCGCACGCAAATCACAGGCCTCCCAAACCTATCTCTCCCTACCAGACTGCATTTGCCAGAAGAAAGCTGGGCAATATACTCAGGCTGGGGATCACTGTAAATGTAGAACCACTCGCCCCGCTTGATCTCTCTATCTGGTCTATAAGTCACTCTCCAGTGTATGGTCATTGCAATTGAACACAATACCTTGCAAGTATCACCCATCTGACGGATATAGCGAAGCATCCATTTATCGGGGCTTTCGCGGGTGAGCTCATTCCATTTGGCAATGGCAGTCTCTCTGCTGATATCGTCTCCAAGCTCTTTTTCAAAAGCTGTCTTTGCTTTTTCCAGCGAGGGAAACCGCCGAGAAAGTTTAGTGCTGAGCACCCCGTCATCTGAATCGTACGAGTCCCTACGCTGCGTGGTTTTCTCACTGAATGCGTCCTTTCGGTCTTTTTCGAGCAGTTCAGTGACTCTGGGTATCAGGTCTTTGGCCAAAATTCCCAAACTAAAGTACACGGCAGAGTACACAAGTTTCAACTGAAGGGTTTCCACGTCCATTCTTTGCTAGCGAGAGAGGGAAGAGCTCTTATCAACCTTTTGAGCATAAACCTCATACTTTTATGAGCAAGGCAGTCAAAGTTTGAGGACCCCAATGACGCAGGCCCCGCCCTGTAAACAAGGTTACCTTTGGCACGCGGCATACTTATATGAAAGATATACATAAATCCAATAATTGTATCATGTTAGTCTACACGACAGTACTTGTGCTACTCTAATAAGTATAACCAATCATCAATGGGGTAGGGCCTTCACTCTCCTGCTCTTGAGGACCATTAGCCTTGAGGCTCTCGATCTGAGTCTTGAGGTCCTCCAATGTAGCGGAATGAACACGCTTCTGGTTGATAGCGTAGGGCATTGTATAATCTGTAAGTTTGAAGCGCCATGTAAGCTCCTCCACAACATCGGGGCGGATAAGCTCGTAGCAGGCATACAGAGTAGCGACGTAGCACTCCTTGTTGCCAATATCGACGAAATAGCGGAGCAAGTCTTCTGCAATCTGTGACTTCGCAGAGGCAGCCGCAGTGGTAATTGCATCCTTCCAGAGTTTATCCTCTTTGGAGAGCGAAATAGCCTTGTTCCACTTTTTGTTCTTGGTGTACAAATGGGCAGCAATCTGTCTGAAGAAAATGAGCTCATCCTTCTCGAGGCGCTGTGCCAACCCAATGGGGTCGTACTTGTCGAAATGATCGACCGAGTCACGGAGCGACTTGTAATCCTTCTCCTCAATCAACAAATCGTGATAGGCATTGTTGATAGTGCTGAGGTTTTGTGACTGAACAGAGATGAGGAAAGGCTTGATCATGGGCAAGTTGTCGCTGGTTTGGAACATCTTGACTACACGAGAAACATCGACACGGGAGGTCAAAACACCCAATAAATCGCTAATGAGCTGGGGCTGCTCCTGCATGTAGAAGTTAATAGCGCGATAATAAATCTCGAGGTTCACGACCTTGACAATTACCTCCTTAAACGAGGAGTGATCAAAGGCATCGGCACTGTGCTCAATCATGGTCAAACTAGCATTGTCATACTCATCATCATGACAGTACAAAAACACCAACTCAGGCCAAAGATGAGAAGCCTCGCAAGCACGAATGACCTTGGGGATATTGAGACGAGACCAAAACAGGTTGAGGTGCTCCATCAGTCTTGTGGGGTAGTACTTGGCATAAATGATTGCGAGCTCAGTGAACATACCCTTGTGAGCACGCTCAAGACCAAGACCCTGCTCCAAGAGAGAAATAAGCTCATCGATATAGCCCAGAGACTCGTACTGGTCAACGAGACCACGCATCTCCGCGGCATGTACAATCAAATTGAGACCACAGATCTGTGCAAGCTTGAACTCTTTCCTCTCGAGACATGCCTCATTGACCTGTTTCCAAACCTGGACGGAAGACGCCTTGCGGGCCGCATCAACAGCGCCCTGGTAATCGCCCAAGTAGACCAAGGTAGAAGCAAGCTTAGCCCAGTTGGAGATAGAGGAGTAGAGACGTTTGGAAGCTTCCCAGTTTTGTTGCTCGTACAGAGTGTCGCCCACAGACTCAATATCGGCAACATTGTTTCCTTCAAGCAGCTGTTGGAGATCCTCCAGCTTGTCGAGCGAAGCGTAGCAAACAAGGAGCTTACCATCAACCTCAGGCTCACGAAGAGATTTGCGGGCCATCTTCAAATAGGGAACAAGCTCATCCTCTTTACCACTGCGGGTGGCGATCTCGATAGTCTCGCTGAAATTGCTGGGATCCTCGGCCTTGATATAAGACTCGAGGGCATCAGAGACGCGCAACCCATTGAGCTGAGCCTTTGCAAGAGCGCTCCAGATTTCAGGCTGGTCGTGCTTCTCGGCATAATCGAAACCGCGATCAAGGCTCATGGTGTGGTCGGTAAGCACCTCGAGGGCATTCAAGTGCTGATCGTGCTTGTTGTAAACCTCGTAAGCCTCCTCGTTAAGACCATGGTCCTTGCAGATCTTGGCAATCTCGTCAACATCATACTTATCGAGGCGTTCAATAAGGTACGAGACCTTAGATTTCTGCGCATTGATGGCAGTAAGGATGAGCAGATTCTGGAGATTTTCGTTATCGTTGAACTGCGAGGGCTCAAGAACAATCTTCTCGAGCAACTCAATCAACTCAGTGGGCAAATCAGCCTGCATGAATGCTTTGACGGCCACACTAACATCCTCAGCGCTTGGGCTCTCGGGAATGGCAATGCCAACAACCTGGTCAATGAGCTGACGACGGTGGATGCTATCCTCAGACAAAACTCTAGACCACAGATCAAGATCAGCGCGCTTAACAAGGTAGCGGGCCTGCTTTTTGTACATTGAGTTCTCGTTGGTGAGCTTAATCAACTCATCATCATTCTGGCCCTTCTCATAGGCAATACAAGCCAGGCTAGGATCACGGGTAGCGCAGTAATGGCCAACAACGAGGGTGTTGTACTGGTCGTTCTCCTTCAAAAACTTTTCGGGGTTATTGTTACTGTCAATAGCGATCTTAGCCATAGTATCGTAAACAACAGCCTCTCTAGACCCACCAGCGATGGTTTTCTCGAGGAAAGGAAGCAAGAGCTTGAGGCGATTACGCTTCTCAACCTCAGCAGCCAGGGGCTCAATGGGCACCTGACCAACAACAGAGTCGAGCAACTCCTTGATCTTGTCCTCGTCACAATCGACGTCAAGCAGGCCAGCAATCACCTGGGGAGCATTGCGAGGGTTAACCTGGTTGACATAAACTTGGATAAACTGGAACTGCTGGTTTTGGTACAAGTAAAGTACAAGCTCGTGGATAAAGTCAAACCGGTCACAAACAGTGATGAGAGGAAGCTGATCGGGAAGCTTGGCATCCTTCAGGAAATTCTTGACCTTTTCGGCGTTGTAGGCGTTATTCGACTGAACAATGCGCTGAATCTCACTAAACTGACCAATAGAGGCGGCGCTCTGGATATATTTGAAAACAACGCTGGGCTCCTCAGTCAAATTGACAACGGATTGCAAAAAGTAGTAGAGGCCCTCTGCAGTCTTGAACTCCTCAAACAAGGCGATCAGCTTGGTAGAACCGACAAGCTCGTGATACTTGATGGCGGCCTGAGTGACGACCTGCAAGTTTTGCTTGAGATTGGACTTGAGCATTTCCTTGAGCACAGCAAGGGTCTGTTCAACAGTGAGGTGGCTCAAGTATTGTACAATCCACTCGGGGTTGAGCTTATCGGTATGGACGACGCACCGCTTGATATCCTTGAGATCATCGTAGTTCTCCAAAGCACGCTGCAAGAGACCAGCCTTTTCGCACAAGGCAGCAATACGAGCACGATCATAGTGTGTAAACAGCTGGTTACCGAGAATTGCATCAGCGACTTGAGGAGCATTCATTAAGTTGAGTTCGAGCAAGCGGGTCTGGAGATGAGCCTGGCTGGGGCTGTTGTCCTTGAGAGCATCCAAAAGGAATGCAGTGACTTGCTGGATCAAGTTCTGGCCCATGAAAATATCGACAACCTTCTCGAGATCAAGCTGGTCAGCGGTCTGGGGCGAAGAAACGAGGCGCTGGGCAAACTCAGCACCACGATCAGGGTTTTGACGCACAACCTGCTGAACAAGGGTGGTCCAGTCGGGCTTGTAGCCGCTCTTCTCGCAGTAAGCGGGGATCTTGTCAAACTCGCCCAACTCGGCGAATCCAGCAACAACCTTGAGAGGAACGTTAGCCCTCAGATAAACGGCAAGGGCCAAAGTGGTATCGTGGGGTCTCAGCAAATCGCCCAACTCTTCAGAGCACTCGAGCTTGTTTTCGCGGAGCCATTTTTCAAGAAGGGGTTTACGGTCCTGCTGGATAACGGGCATAGCAAGCTCAATAGACTCATGTTTGTTGAGGGTGCCCTTATCGAGCAAGGTACCAAAGTATTGGAGAATGGGTGAGACCTCTCCCGGTGGAGCCTGAACGTTTTTGAGGCGCTGAATGGTGGCTGGGGTGCGCAAAAGGCCACGAGGGGAACCAGCAGCAACGCGAGCAGCCTCTCCATAGTTTCCTTGGCTCAAAAGGCTCTCAAACTGTTTCGAGTACAACTGGTCAGCACCAGCCAACCCAGCACGAGACGCCAGCGCCAAAGCAATACCAGTGTTGCCGACCTGGTTGAGAGTATAGGGAACGATAGTTTCGTCATTTACCAGTACGCTTAGGACCTGTCCCTTGCGGTTGATGAGCAAAACGCCCTTCTCCTCGTATGAGCAACCGGTGAAGATGGTATCAGCAGAGATACGGTTCATATAGAGTGCACTTCCAGTCTCCATATCGTGCAAATGGATGAACCCACATTTTGTAACCACATAAACGATTCCATAATGAGAGCTGGCGATACACAAGACGGGGAAATCATTGGGAGTCTCGGGAGGGGAAAAGAGCTCGACCTGACGTTTGGTGAAAGCGGGGTTGTTTGCCTTGTGGTCGATTTCTACAATGTGCATATTGGTTGTGTCGCCCTTTTTGTTTACAAACGCGAAAACGCTAGTATCTTCGGGGGCACCATCGAGGCGAATACGGCCAAAAGTAGCCGCGTGGCCTTCAATAGCCTGGGAGACGTTGCGCTCACGCGAGAAAAGTTGCATGCGACCAACGACGCGACCATCCTCTTGAGCGATGCCATTTAGGACGGTCCAGTTGCCATCCTTGTCCATTTGATAGTTGATGATCTGGCACCCTTGAAGGGTTTGGTGGCGAGAAGTGATACGCTGGGGCTCCTGGGCGCTTCCATGTACGTCCCAGTGGTAAATGTGATCATTGGTAACGATACCCAGGATCGTAGGCGAGATCCAGCGCCAGAAAACGACGTCCTCGTTAAGAACCGCGTTCTTGAGGCGCTGACGGGACTCCAAGTTCACAACCTGGATAGTGCGGCCGGCGCGCAACGCAAGAATATTGTCCTTCGGATTCATGATGGCCGAGTCGGCGCTCATGGATTTACGCGTGACATTGTTGTTGTCCTTGAGGTCGATAATAGCAACCTGAACGCCGCTGTCACCTGCCTCGCGAATGCAGATGTAGTTCTCTGCTTCAAGCGCACAATTGGCAAAAGTGACAGCCGACTCAGGCACGCCAGCGGACCCTAATTGCAGGTGTTCCTCGAACTTGATTGGAAGATCTGCCATGAGAGAGATGACAAACGCCAGCGCAGCCACATTTGGGGTGGACCGGCGATAGCTATGGGGGTGTTATAAGGGTGGTGGGTCTGTAGGTGGGCTACATACGAGGCTGTAAATAGGGTCCAGGCGCGAGTATTTTCGGTTTTCTATATATATGCGTTGTTTGTGATAGCTTCTATATCGTTATATCGCATAATGTCAGTGCTGACTAGAATCTCTGGCTCTCTTGTCTCGGGGTCTTATCAGGATCAGCACTTTGGTTCCACCCGTATTGCAGCTACAAAAGACCTGGGTTCACGGATCAAAGGCAAAGGGGTTCCCGTAATTTTATGGCTACGATTGGACGGCTCAAGAATGCAATGGAGCCCGTAACCTCGTTCGAAGTCTACCATGAAGTGAAGCAAGAGAACACCTTGACCCAAGCAAGAGACCACCTTGCCAACGAGCGCTCGTTTGGCAGTGCCATCAAGCTGGTGCTTTCAATGTTACTTGTGGGGGGCTACTTTCTCATAGAGTTCCCGGATGATAAAAGGAAAACCGCGGATATAGCAATGGGGGCAACGCTTTTCGCGCTGGCGTTTTTGCTGCTATTTTTCACCTTTAGCAATTACTTTGGAGCAGCCCACCAGTTTCGAAATGGCAAGTTGAAAGCCTATGGCCCCTTTCTCGTGATGATCCTAATATTGGTGCTGGGTTTATTTTCTCTTGGTATG
The DNA here is from genome assembly GCA_030582055.1 of Wickerhamiella lipophila. NCBI lineage: Eukaryota > Fungi > Ascomycota > Dipodascomycetes > Dipodascales > Trichomonascaceae > Wickerhamiella > Wickerhamiella lipophila. The sequence continues at coordinate 23,056 of JAKTWO010000048.1, read as the reverse complement.
AGTATTGCCGAGTTCTTTGTAGGGCCTAGATCCCGCCAGTGGTGGTAGTCTCAGAGGTACACCCTACACTTGGCATGCATAAGGACTGTACATAATCGATCGCGAAACCTACATAGTAATGATTTTTCAATATAAATGCATGTATATGAGTATGCCCATGAGTATTGGGCATTGGTACAGGGGAAATTGTTTTTCACTAGTACTACCATCCTCCTGCAGATCACGAGGTTAGGGTTTAGTCGTCTATGCTCGACATTCCTTCATTGTGCCCCTCCCCCTGAATAGAACAGACTTTATTAGCATTAGCGTTCTCCTAAGAGCTTGGTCTCTTAACTACGTTTTCTGAATTCTCACGGGCCCCCTTTTATTCCGCATGGTTTGTACCCCCCACGCCCCTCCACCTGCATCCTTATCAATACTATGAGCAGTGCTCCGACTGCAATCCCTAGAAGGTCGGGCAGAAGACCAAGTGTATTAGATGTCGGTGGGGCCAACTCTATCAGTAACTTTGTAGGATCGTTTAAACGGTCGGCCAGTTTTGGCCAGTTTGCAGAGTACCACCCTGCAGAACTAGACGACGAGCTCCACCGTCCGGTTTTTGAAGACACAGACGAGCAAAGCTACCCTGTATTTGACGAAACTAGCTCTTTGATTGATGGGCACGCTGGCAGCACTTGTAACACCAATGCTCCTACCCTGCCCGCCAAACTCCAAGGATCTACAGCCTACCAAACGATTGTTAACGCTATCAATGTTCTGGTGGGAATGGGAATCCTGAGTTTACCTCTAGGATTCCGACTCGCTGGCTGGATCCCTGGAGTATTGTGTTTAACTGTGGCCCCCACCTGTACTCTATATACTGCAATCTTGCTGGGCAGGATCCTCGATAGGCACCCACAGCTCAAGAGTTATAGCGATATTGGCCAATTTTGTCTCTCAAAGACCTTTTATTCGATCTTGGTGTCTACATTTGTGCTTGATTTGTACGGTGCTTCCCTGAGTCTGGTGCTGCTGTTTGCCGATTCGTTTAGCTCAATCACCGAGATTCCTGCAAATACCCTAAAGCTGTATTTGTGTTTGGCTCTATTTGCGATTTCATTTTTGCCGCTCACAATTCTTTCGTTTTTCTCAATGGGAGGAATTATTGGTGTGAGCTGCATCATCGGCTCGCTGATTGTGGGTGGATTAATGAAACCAGACTCACCGGGGTCTATATTAAGTCCCATGCCAACAAATATGTGGCCCGAATCAGCAGTATCGTTTCTGGTGGCGCTCGGACTGTTCATGGCACCCTGGGGTGGTCATGTAGTTTTCCCCGAGCTCAAGAGAGATATGCGTCACCCAGAGAAATATGATGGTGCGGTCACGAGGTCCTACGCATTTGCATACTCCATCGAGACCATCTCTGCCTTTGTCGGGTATCTTATGTTTGGAGTTTTGACCCTTCCCGAGGTCACAAATAATATCCTCCTAACTCCAGGGTACCCAAGCTGGCTGAAGCTCGTAATTACTGTTTGCTTGGGTATGTTGCCTGTCGCCAAACTGCCCCTTTTAGTTTTACCAGTTGTTCGATTCTTGGAGAGCTTTTTCGCGTCAACCATAAGCACCGCCGCTAGCTCTATTCTCATTCGAGCAGGGGTCGTTACATCATTATACTTTTGCTCCATCTTCATAGTGGATTTCGCCAAAGTGACATCGGTCCTGGGGTCCCTTATTTGCATCGGCACCTGTATAAGTGCCCCACTAGTATTCTACTACTTCATCTTCAAGGACGAGCTCTCCAAGGTACAGCAGTATAGTATTTGGGGAGGTGTTGCTGTGAGCTTTGTTTTATCGATAGCGGGGACTATGGCAGTGCTTCTCGGCAAGACATAGAACTGAGAGCACAAGAGCCTGAATATGGACACTTGTATAGTGGTACTCGAGACCTTGGAGGCTCGCAACCAGATGCAGTTTTGAATAAATGTCAGCCACTAAAGTCTGATTTAAGAGCGTAAATGGGCTGTATATGTTTCTCGCATGCAACTGGTAACCAAGGACAGCCTTACTGAAAGGCTCATTAATTTGCTCTCCAAGAGTATTTGGGGTGATCTTGCCCCAACTTCGACTAGATATATACTATAAAAATTAGAATATAGCAACGATAATCGAAAAAATAAAAGGCCAAAGAGCTGCGCGACCCACACCGCTACACACCCCAGGTAGCAAAAAGGGGCCAACCGGGAATCGAACCCGGGACCTCTCGCACCCTAAGCGAGAATTATACCACTAAACCATCGGCCCGACGCGGAGTGGAATATGAATAATACATGTGTCTCAGAAACGAGTCACGTGACTTGTGGAGAGATCTTCAAAATACCGCGATAATGGCTCATTTACTTCCACCAATTAACGCCATGACACAATAAGGTATCCAAATAATCAATTGCAGTCCCAAAAGTGCCGCACCCAACTAGTTGAGGGTGGTCGCATCACAAAGAGTCAGCTTTTTTAATCGGGCCAAGTAGTCATTGAATTCTATTGATTTAAGAGTTAAATAGCTGGTGGCGTCTGCTGGAATTCAGGAGAGCTCAATAGATCTATGAGATAAACCGCATACCCTGGAGGGGATAGAGATGGTATTATAGATACACCATCTGGCAAGAGCAGGCTAGAGGTGGGCCCAGAGGTAAAGAGTAAACTGTCAGTTCCTCCCAGATTTGGTGCTCTAATTCAACTGAAAATTAAAAAAAGAAATCTCTATCCAGAGACCGAGGGACAAAAAGGGGCCAACCGGGAATCGAACCCGGGACCTCTCGCACCCTAAGCGAGAATTATACCACTAAACCATCGGCCCGATAAAAAACGCAAGGTGAGTAATTGATACCTTTCAGAAACGTGGTCACGTGACAGCGCAAAAAACTATGAAAATGGCGGTTCCAGGTTTATATTCCCATTAGATAGCATTTGGGTAGCCCATACTCGTGCATTTACCAGCCATAGTACCTTTTAGAATCTGAAATTAGGTTCGTCACCACGCGTGCATATGCCCCACTCTCAGGTCTCACATTTGAATACATGTACAAGTCAAGGCCATATTGAAGCTCTTTAAACCCCCGTTAAGCCAACAAAAACTTCTACACGGCCACATAGTCTCCTGGATCCAAGAACTGTGCATACAGGCCCAAACGATAATTCTGATACTCCCTGGAAGCACTTGACAGCCCTTGACAGCCCTTGACGCCTCTGAACCCTTCTGGACCCTTTTGGCACCCCTTCACCCCTCCACCCCTTTGGTCTTAAACCTCCATCAACTCAAGGGATTACCTCATGGAGCGTCCACATAGGGGTCGAAGCGATACTCTTCGTATTGCTCCCATAAGACGAGCAAAGACTCTTTCAGCAGAGGAATGGGGTCTTCACTCTGTGCCTGGTGTGCTCAGTGATTTCCAGCGGCACACCTCGCACAGCCTGCCCCAGTCATCGACAAAAACCGCCAAAACAGTCGAGTGGTTGGGGTGTTTGCCGCTTTTCCTGGCCCTGCCGACTGCTGTTGCAGCCACTAATTTCTTAATTTTTGAGGTTGGTCTCGGTCAGGCCCTCTTGTTGGTCTGCGGCCTCATGTCCACGTTCTGGGGCCTCTGTGGTCTGCTGCTGCGTCGAAAGGGCACATTCACATCATCTGCCAAGCTTCTGGGACTCCTGGCGAGCTTTGTGGTTGCTTCTGGGTTCGGTCCGTTCACTTGGATCGCCGCGTGCGCTACTGGCGCGCTAGGGATCAACCTCAGCGACCACAGAACACTCATGGGCCATGGCCTCTGTGGGTTCATTCTCGTGCTGTACACCCTTTTGGTCAAAACTCCAGAAGCTCTGTGGGCGGTACCGTGCCTAATCTACCTTTTCTGGTGGAACAGCGAGCCGCCAGTTCACTATGAATCCATGAGTGTGCTGGCCAGCGGGGTGGGACTGTTGGCGCTCAATTTCCTGATTTTCACCTCGCAGCCACCAAGAGCGTTCTTTCTGGCAACTATCGCGTGCTGCGCAGTATTTGTCTTCCAGTTTGCGCGCCACGATATCGTGTACACTCGCTACAATGCCTTTTTGGCCGGCACGCTCGCTTGCGGCGTAGCTGCGCTATTGGGAAGATCAGAGGTCGGTGCGCTCGCAGTCGTTGCATTTACCATGCTTATCCCCGAGTCAAGAAAGCAAATCAACCATGAGAGCGTGTACACAAATAGTGGCGCCGCCGCGACTGCCGCTGCCGGTGGTACCACTACTTATGCGTTATCGCTTCTAGATAGTATTCTGGTCCATGCTGATACGCGCAGTATTTTCTACTTTTTCTTGCTAAACTTTTGCTTTATGCTGGTGCAGCTGCTTTACTCGATTCTTACCCATTCGCTGGGGTTGTTGAGCGACAGTATCCATATGTTTTTCGACTGTATTGCTCTGCTGGTTGGTCTGATTGCCTCTATTCTCAGCAAGTTCCCCCCCTCGGCGCGATTCCCTTATGGGTTGGCAATGGTAGAGACTGTTTCTGGATTCGCCAATGGGTGCTTGTTGCTGGCCATCTCGATCGGTGTTGTTTCAGAAGCGATTGAGCGGATCTCGCACCCCGTGGAACTGGAGAAAATGAACGAGCTTATCGTCGTTAGCGTGGCGGGGTTGCTGGTGAATATCGTCGGTCTCTTTTCGTTTAGTGGCGAGCATGGTGGTCACTCGCATGGTGGTCACTCGCATGGTCACTCGCATGGTCACTCTCATGGCGGCCACTCGCACAGCCACTCGCACGGTCAAGACGACTGTGCCAGCAGTCATAGTGAAAACCTGTATGGCATCTACCTGCACATCTTTGCTGATGCGCTTGGCTCGGTGGGGGTAGTGATTTCTTCGCTATTGACCTACTTCTTCAAGTGGCACGGGTTCGATGCTATAGCCTCTATTCTAATTGCGGTGGCGATCTTTGTATCTGCGATCCCGCTGGTTATGAGTAGTGCCAAGACCCTTCTTTTGAGTTTGAGTAGTACTCAGGAGTATGACCTCCGCGACGCATTAAACGATATTTCCATAACGTCCGGCGTTGCATCCTACAGTGTTCCGAAATTCTGGGCCGATGGCGCGCGTGTTCGCGGTACTTTGCATGTCCAGTACGCCGATGGAGCCAACTCCACAGTTGTTCGTGACAAGGTTGCTGCGCGGCTAGCGACCAGTGGTGTCGACAGTATCACGATACAAATGGAGCCAGAGGGAAGTAAGTGTTGGTGTCTGCGCGACAAGCCAGAGTAGCTTTTTATGGGCATTTATGGGCATTTATGGGCATTTCCCTTCATGGACCTTCATGGCCAATCCTCCTGGTCCCTCACACTACCCAACAAGGACCCAGCCCCCCTCCCCTAGATAGAATTTTCGTAAATCTGAAACCTATTTATTCTATAAAACAAAAGATAAAGCAAAATTCCACAGTTTCCCCGGCCAACTCTAAACTGGAGCTTATTCAGCGCGAGGTACATTCCAAACAAACCACAAGCTTTTGCCAATCTAAACGCTTTCTCCTGAGCTGCGCGCTTCACCCCCATCCCTCCTCCCTACCTTTTCACTCGTTCTTTTAGGGCACCGTCACATTCGTTTATATCTTATTTAAATGGGGGTTTTGTCTTCATTGCTATCATGCCTTGGGTGCAGCGATGGCGCATCATTGCGAGCCGCCCAGCAGCAATCTCAGCCTTCCAGTAAGCCCAGCTCTCCTCCCCGCAAGAGCGAACCCCGGCGCAGTGCGTCGCAGCAGTCGCAAACCGCCGCCAAGAAGCCCAAGCCGCCAGTGGGCCCGAGCCGCCAGTCCTCGCGCCACAAACTCGATTTGCCGCTCGAGTATTGCCAGGATCCCGACGTTGATCCGGAAGACTCAATAATAATGGGGCGCAAAGCCTCCTACGCGGTGGGCGATACCCAGTCCTCAAGCAGAGCGACCTCGCGCGCCAACTCGCGCGCCAACTCGAGCTCCAATCTGCTGGGCCTTGCCGCCAGCAGCAGTAACGATGCCGAATCACATCACACATTCACACAGGATGATTCCTTGGGTGCCGGGGCACACGAAGTACGCCTTTTACACAAACAGTCCCGCAGATTCGAGGGTCTCAAGACCTTGGTTCTAGACCTGGATGAAACACTCGTGCATTCCAGTTTCAAATTTTTGCCCGACGCAGATTTCATTATCCCTGTGGAGATTGAGGGCCGCAGTCATAACGTATATGTGGCCAAACGTCCCGGAGTAGATGAATTTCTCCGGCAAGTGGGGGCTCTTTTCGAGGTGGTGGTGTTTACCGCGTCGGTGGCAAAGTATGGCGACCCGCTACTCGATCATCTGGACATTCACAAGGTAGTTCACCACCGTCTTTTCAGGGAATCCTGCTACAATCTGAACGGCAACTACATCAAGAACCTCTCCCAACTCGGTCGGCCGCTCAAAGATACCATTATCATTGACAACTCTCCTGCATCCTACGCATTGCAGCCCCAGAATGCAGTCCCTGTTAGCAGCTGGTTCAGCGATGTCCATGATAATGAGCTCTTGGCGATGCTGCCGTTCCTTTCGGCCTTGGCCAAACCCGCTGTCGATGATGTGTGCGTTGTATTGGACGTTTATATCGGCGATTAAACATGTGTAAAATCAACTAATTCGTAATAGCATGTAGCATGATCTTTATCAGGTGGGGTGTGAAGGGAGGACATTTACCAGAGATCAGCTCAGGCCATCCCAGCTCAGGCCAGCCCAGGTCAGGCCATCCCATCCCAGCCACCCCATCCCAGCCACCACCACCTCAATCAAAATCATAGAATTAAATGCATAAATATTACTTATTACCAGTACCAAGGATATGCTTCTCGCGCTCCTTGTCGTAGCCAACAGATCCAGGCTTTGAGTTGCGTACGCGGTTTGCGTGGCGACGTTTGAGACTCTTTTCCTCATCGTGTTTGATATTTTTGGCAATCTGCACTGCTTTGGGCACGTGGCGGAACTTTTGGATCTTGCGGATCTCGGGCATATGCTTGTAGCGGTCCCCAAGCGCAGAAGCGTATTCGAGCTGGGTACGCTGCTTGGCAGACCGGATATTGGAGCGGTCATTGGCCACCGAGCGCCATAACCGGACGTTGCCATCATCGCTACCACTTACAATATACTTGGTGTCCATAGAGTAGCGCACCGAAAAGACCCGCTGCATACGCTTTGTATGGTAGATATCGCGCGAGTGGCCCTCTTGCAGTTTCCATAAACGGATGGTGCGATCATACGAACCAGAAACTAGCTCCTGGCCGGTTGGGCTGAAATCCACATCCATAACGGCCGCGACGTGGTCCTTGTAAACGTTGAGTGCACGCTTCATGTTTCTCATGTCGTACAAATAAATATTGTGATCTTCCGAGGCAGCGGCAAAGTTAAATGCCTCCATCGGGTTCCATGCAATGGCATTGTGGCCAAGAGCGCTTACCATCTTTTGGACAGGACAAGAAGTGCGGAGATCGTAAACAACAACTGAGCGATCGTTGCCGGTGGATGCGCAAATGTTGGTTTCGGTCATATTGAAGCGCACGTTGTTGATATTGTCACAGCCCCAAGACATGGAAGAGATCGGTTTGTTGCGGTTTGTATCCCATAACTGAAGCGATTCGCCCGCAGTAATAAACTGTGCTTCGTCGCGGTGGTGATCAATGCCATTGAGACCGCCATTGGCCAAATATGTCTGGAGATCGGTCTTGGAGGACCCGTCCCATCGCTTGACGGTACCATCCTGTGAACACGACAAGAGCTGGCCACTGGGAGTGAAGCACAGACCAGAAACAATACTGGTATGACCTTTGGCTGCCCATGATTCATCCTGAGCGCCGAGGTCCCAGAGTTTCACAATTCCATCGCCGGAACCGGATGCCATGATAGATAGCGATTTGGCGTTCTTGGCCAAAGAGTATACACCATCAATATGGCCCTGTCCCATTTGTGCAAGGAATGGGGCAGCAAACATACGGTCCATCTTGGCATTGTTGAGGGCACGGGTGTACTCTCTTGCTCTTTCAAAGGGGTGAGCTTCCGGATCCAGATTACGAGGCTGGCGTACAGTTTCCTGGTTGGATACCGGTACATAGTCGTCTGCAGACCGGCTAATAGTCTTGAACTTCATATTTCGCAGGGATATACAGCAGCGGATGGAGGAGGGAAAAAAAAATGATGTAAGCAAATTTTAGTATGGCCTCGTGGTGGTGGTGGGTTGTGGTTTATTAGCATCAGTGGGGGTAGCGGCGGTTCCTGTGGATCCATAAGTTGCTGATTGGAACTCGGCCCGCTCATTTTCGGGCAGGGTCTCATTTGCGGACCCATACGCGGGGCTCTGGATGATACTGTCGACCACGATATACTGAATAGCATTCATAATAGTGGGAAACACCAGCATCACAAACGCTATTTGGACATGCGGATCGTAATAAGTCCATGAGATCAGCCACGCACCCCAGTCGTCGAGCTGCGGCACGCACCAGAGCACCAAGTAAAGCATAAACTTGGCTAAAAGCAATGCCACTGTATAGAGCCATAGCTGCTTGAAGAACGGTTTTGCGGTCGGCGGATGACCGTAGTAGCCACTCATGACCTCGCTCATGTGACACTTGTGCGCCAGGTTGTACGTCCACCACAGCGCGGCCCATAGCAGCGGGACACCAATGGTGGTATCAAACAGGACGTTGAGAAAGTACCAAACGCAAGGGTTATCGTCCATATCTGGCTGACCGTCGCTGAATAGAATTGAGGTAAGGACATTGAGGAAATGGAGCAGCACAGCGCCGCAGACCTGCTTGGCCACATCAAAGAACCAGACCTTGAGGGGTCGGCGGGGTCGCTCGTACCTGCGTTTGAGGGCCAAAGTGCTCACTGCAATGGCACCCAGAAAGCATTGCAGAATTAGGGAGACCGGTCCAAGGAGCTCGCACGTCGGAGCACCTCCATCTATCAGCGTTATCCAGTGCCAGGCGTTCATGCTGACAAGATGTGGGGAGGGTGAGGTGAGGGAGGTGAGGGTGAGGGTGAGGGAGGGAGGTTGACTTGCTAGTTGGATGGGTATCAGAGTGATGTGTGGATTGCGATAAGATCGACAGTAGGGTAAAAGTAACCTTTCTCACGGCGGTCTAAACCCAGCCCACCTAATGGATGGCCAGTATGGTCAGAAGGTCGTCAAGTAGTCAAGTTTATAGTGTAATTGCTTGTTTTACGGGTTTCAGGGCTCAGGGCTCTAGATGGTTCTGTTTTGGTTCCTTGATCTAGTTGTGCATCCTAGTTCTGGTTCTGGTCCTGGTTCTGGTTCTGGTTCTGGTTCTGGTTCTGGTCCTGGTCTAAGGTACCCACCGAGCACCACCAAACACCGCCGTCCACCTCCCCATTAATTTCATAAACCACACATCAACCCACCCATCACCGCCTCCCACCTCTTCAACCCACCTCCCCACCTCTAATTAATCATGCCTGAACGCGTCGCTTTGGCGGTTCAACTGACTCCCGCACAGGTCCGGCCCATTGCGTACCGTGTTTTGTCGAAAAAGTATGGCCTCAACCTCAAGAGTACCGCTCTGCAGGTCCTGGCAGACCATCTTGGCCACAAGTTTGGCAGCGAGTGGAGAGGCGCAAATTCGGAGCGATTTCTCGACGAGGTGGCGAGATTATGGCGCGACGAGGACAGAGGGCTGTTTGTGGAAGGCGATCCGCTGCAAAAAATCATCAACAACCTCGAAAATGCCGCGGCATCGCAACAAAACCCTGCCACCCGCACAGAGACACTTGCCGGCGGCGGCCAAAGCTTTGGCGAATCGCGCCGAAGATTCCACTGGAGGGACTACTACAAGGTAGTCAATGCCAACAAGCAGCGCTGGTTTATCTACAATACTCTACATCATCGCTACGACTTGGGCCCTAGTGAGTATGGGTCTCTGTTGGGGAGCGCCCGCGCCCGAGTAGAGCTTCTTCCGTCGCGATGGCAGATCCTCTACGACCGCATCCAGCGAACCGATGTATTCAATGGGTCGGTGCGCTCCATCACCCCCATCAAAAATATGATTGGCCGCCAAACCAACCATTTCTTTATTTTCGGGCTTCTGTCCAGAGTTGAAGGGTCCACCGGTGCCATGTGGCTCGTGGATACCAGCGGACGAGCCCCGTTGGTCTTTTTGGACACTACGGGGGTAATGCCTGACCATTACTATTGTGAAGGCTCGTTTGCTATTTGCGAGGGCGAACTGGTTAATGGCAAATTTGTGGTGATCAATATGGGTCCTCCTCTGCCCGAAACGCGGTCTAAATCGCGCGAGGTGTTTGGAAATGTCGATTTCTTGCAACTCACCGGGTCCTCGCGTAAACATATTGAACGCATCGACTACAATTTCCTAAATGTGCTCGAGGCCGAGGTCCAGAAAAGTACCCACCACAGGATCATTGTGCTCGGGTGCGACCTGTACTTGGACGATGTTCACCACTTGGACGGGCTCCGGCGTGTGCTCACAAAACTCGAGGAGAAACCGCCAATCGGACTGGTGATGATTGGCAGCTTTTGCTCTATCCCGTTCCAGGCCAACAATTCGATCGCCAAGCATACGGAGGTAATGGCCTCACTGGCACTCTTGCTCAAGGATTTCCCGCGACTGTGCAAGGAAACCAAACTAATTCTGGTCCCGGGCGAGAACGATCCATGGCACTCTTCAGATTCACAGGGCGCTCCAACCTGGCCATTGCGGCCGCTCCCGGACCTGTTTACGCGACGGGTCTCGCTAGCGGCTTCAGATGTGGTGTTTTCATCCAATCCGGCGCGGATCTGTTATCTTTCTCAGGAAATTGTCGTCTGTGCTGATCATTATGGCGACCTGTTTAGAAACAGTAGTCTGCCTTTTAACCAGGGTTTGGAGCAGCAACAAGACACTCTTGAAGAGCAACAAGAGCAGCAACAAGAGCCAGAACACGACACGCTCGCCGATACACTGGCTGATTTGGATATCGACGCCGATGAGGCTGACCGCCAGTTTGCCCTCAACGATCTTGCAAGCGACGCGTCGCGGCCTGTTCCTAAAGCCAACTGGGAATACAGCACCCAAAATGACCAGGCTCAAAAAGTTGTTTCCACTATTCTGGACCAGGCTCACCTTTCGCCCTTTACCATGGAGACCCGGCCCACTGCATGGGAAAACGAGCATGCACTTTCACTGGCTCAGTGGCCTGATGTGCTGATTATGGCCGACCCAACCACTCCGCGGTTTGCAACCGAGTACCAAGGGTGCGTGAGCTTTAATCCAGGCCGGTTCCTGCGGGCGGGAACCGTTCAGTGGCTGGAGTATAATCCCAGCAATAGTACGGGTGTGCTCATGAGTGAGAAGCTATAAGTGTATGAAAAACTAGATGTATATAGCTAGGGAGAGCTATAGATGAGGCTCAGACTTGTCGGCTCAGACTCGTCGGCTCAGATGAGGCTGCTACACTCCTAGATCACCTCTCCCGCACCCCCACCTCCCCCACCTCCCCCACCTTTAAACCTCTGGTCAACCTCTTTGGCAAACAAAATGTTGGATCAACGGGTTCAAGGTCATCATACCCCAGCAGACTGAGACCAGCAATACCGAAAACAGTGTGGAATACATCGGCCACATCGCCCTGACGGTCGGCAATGCCTCCTTCATCCGGGTCCTGTGCGGCGTAAATGAACTCTCTGAGCTTCTCCCCGCTGATCCAATCAAGCCGGCCCAGCATTGCCAGCGCACTCAGCACCCACCAAGAGTAGCACACATCGGGCAGCTTCTCGGGACGACCATTCAGGCCTCCCGAGGGGGTCTGGCGCTCGCTTAGCCACCATGCAGCTTTATCCCCATCAATTACGTCCAGCCTGCCCAAGATATCCAGGGCACCAACCACCACAAACGCCTGGGCTGCATGGCTCTCGCTGTGGGGCACCAGACCAAACCCACCATCAAAGTTCTGGCACGCTGCGAGCCATTCAATGGTTTCAGGCTTGATGCAGTCGAGCTTGCCGAGAATTGCCAGCGATTGAGTGGCTGTATATACGAATCGCGAGTCGATTTCGCCATACTCATCACCCTGGAAAGACCCATCCGGCAGCTGGCATGATAATATGTACTCTGTGGTCTTTGTGCGGTCAATGCTGTGCAGCTGGTTGGTCATTAATAGTATTTGTAGTGCACTGAGAGTATACAAAAGGTGGGCGTCGTGGCCCGGGTGTGCCCCAAACCCGCCGTTTTCGTGCCGACATGACAAGACGAATTGCGTGATATCGTCTGCATTGAGGGCATCAGGCCGTGCCAAGAGGTGCACCGCTGTGAGGCCCCAGTAGAGGCCGCTCAGTCTCAGATGAGCACTGTGCCAATAATGAAGCTCGTCTTTACGCAGATCCAGGCTTTGGATGTACTTGACATGCTTTTCTTTGAGCAGCATAGTGTTAGTCTCTCTGATTACAGTGACTACAGATTACTAGACACTCTAGTGATTACAGTGACTACCCCACATTAGCGTCAATGAGGCACAGTACGTTCTTTCAGTACCCGTTTTACACCGAGATCCTCATAGATAATGAGCTCACTCAAGCACGCGACCTGGCAATGGCCGAGAGGACGTTCCTTGCCACCTCGAAACTGGCATTGACGCTAGCAGCCAGTGCATGCGCTTTTTTCCAGAGACGGACGTCGGGGACTGACTTTTACGTATCGCTAAGCCTTAGTTTTGGCGCTCTATTTCTTCTTTCTAGCGGATTGTGGTCGTATGCCCATAGTGTGGATGGGTACATTGACAATCGGGTATTTCACCACCCCAAATCTTTTATGTGGACTATTGCGTTGCTCATGGTGCTTGTAATGATGATAAACTGGTACCAGTATCTGAAGCTGGATTTGGTGTTTGGTTGGTAGGTGGGTGAAGGGTGGTCCCGATCCAAATGGTCCTGTTAGTGCCGATCCAGATTGCCTGGTAATGCTGAGGCTTTCCAGGCCACTAACTCATTTATATATATATATGTGTGTACACACTCTCATCTATACACACACACACACACACCTAAAGCTTATATAGCGCAGAAGGGTGGTCCCGATCCAAAGGGTCCTGTTAGTGCCGATCCAGATTGCCTGGTAATGCTGAGGCTTTCTAGGCCACTAACTCATTTATATATATATATGTGTACACACTCTCATCTATACACACACACACACACACACACACCTAAAGCTTATATAGCGCATCGACAAACCCTTCGGCCAGCCTCGCAGCCAACCCCGCAGTACCAATCGATCCGGCAACTCCATAGAATACCTTTGTATCACCAGAGGGAGGTTTCGAATCACCGCTCTGTTCTTGTACAACTGTCCTAAGGTCAGCAATTAGCTCGTCAATCACAGCAGTGGTCAACCGAGTAACCGCCAGATGGATACTGGGAGGGTTCTGCAGGGACCCCAAATGCCATCCTTTTTTACCGAGAGCATCGCCAACATCATAGACATTTATTGTGTTGCTGTCAAACGCCACCACCGGCCCCTTGGGGTCACCGATAACCTTGAGATGTCTGCGAATCACCGGGTCCTGATCAATCGCCAGGCGAAATTTGTGCGCGGTTTCGATTATGGCTTTGGCTGAGGCCTTATAACCGTCTTTACCCATGTACAACAAAGTCGCCCAGCATCCAGCCATCAGAGCACCCGGTCTCGACCCGGCAAGGGTAGGCGAGGCGTACAGCCCACCGCTCCAGTCAACACTCACAAAATACTGGTAACGACGTAGGGCAGGGGATCTGTACATGATGATCGAACTTCCCTTGGGCGCAAACCCGTATTTGTGGGTATCGCATGAGATGGAAGTAACACCGGGGACCCGGAAATCAAATGGCGGAACATCCTCAGCAAATGGCATCACAAGAGAGCCCAAACATGCGTCTACATGCAAGGGAATCCCGTATTCGATTGCCAGGTCGCTTAGACCCTGGATATCATCCACAATGCCGTGGGGGTAATTGGGTGCCGACCCAGCCAGGAGAATAGTGCGGGGTGAAATAAGGTTTTCTACCGCCTTGAGGCTAACTTGGCCTGTTTTGGGGTCCACAGGTGCATGGATGAGGTCAATACCAAAGTATGCGGCTGCCTTATCGAAACCAGCATGAATAGTGATGGGGGCAACGATCTCGGGTTTGGCGATTCCCAGCTCGATCCGGCCTCGTTCCCGTGCCGCAAGACAGGTCAGCAGCAACGATTCAGTGCCACCTGAGGTGGAAGTACCGCAGCTCCCCTTGGGCCCATTGTACAGGTCGAGCACCATTGCCACCACCTCAGCCTCCATTTGGCGAACATCAGGGAAACAATCGGGGTGCAGCTGGTTGGCTACCGCGTAGCGGCGATACACCTGAGCCTGAAGCTCAATCAGCTCGTCACCACCGTGGTAGACAGCACCGGTGCACCGGCCATTGGGCCAATCTGTGCGGTCCAGAAGCTTCATTTTGTCCATGACTTGCTCGATTTGCTTTGAATCGAGACCTTTGCGGGGCAATTGTGGGTGCGAGGGTACCTCGGGGTTGCGTCCAATGACCATCTTTTCAATCCCAACGAGATTTTTATTGATCTCCTTGTCGATAGCCGAGGAGACTATCGGCAATTTATACACAACCCGGGTGGTTTTCCTCACCAGACACTTGAAGCCATGAATAGGTGCTCCGAAAAGTCCGTAGCGAATGATTTTGCTCTCCAGAAAAGCAATGGCTCGCAGGACCAGGAAAACAAAAGCGAAATCCCTAATAAGCTCATAAATAGAGGCCTTTTGGAAATAAATTTCTAGTTTTTTGCGCTGGTCGCTAATTAGTGGGTTCCAGTGCTCAATCATCGGAGTAGTTAGTAAGCGCACGCCGACAAAGGCTATATGGGGGGTGGAGTGGAACGGTGGGTGCTGGGTGGTGTACTAGGATTGACTTTTGTCCGAATTGCATTGCTTGTGCTCATAAATTGCTTGTGCTCCTACTGCACTGCTTACTCTGAATTACATTGCATTACATCGACTGGTACAGAGCCTGACTGTGCGGCTGCACTGCACCTGCACTGCACCTGCTACCAACCAACCCCTACAGCCCTCACCCAACCTGTACGCCACCCCCCAGTCTTGCGCCACCCTACAGGCACCCTACAGGCAACCATGGCTGGTCTATTTAATATAATAAAGTCAAGCGCTCAGCGCTTCTTTGAGGAACCAGAGAGCAATGACTCAATATATAATCGCAAGCTGAGTGTTGACGAGCGGTTTCGCCAGCAGTTTCGATTGCCGGAGCCCGAATCGCCATCGCATCAGGTCAGTGCCCAGGTGGCATTTCTGGCCCCAGGAGAGACGGCTTCCTCGATCACGTATTTTGATGGAAGACTGTACATCAGCCAGAGCTTCCTGGTCTTTTTGTCCGCTACAGACCCCCACACAATGGCGTTTACTATCCCCCTGTTTGCCATCCATAGAGTACAACGATTGCCCAGCAAGAGCCATGTTTTTGCGCTGAGAATTGTCCTGTTTGGTGAAAATACCATAATAGCAAACCTCGAGAGTATGATCAGCTCCTGCGAGGAGTTTAGTGCCAGCTTTGCCGATAACCTCAAGGCAAACATCTCCCTTGCCAAGAAAGTTCGCAAGCAAGTGGACTATTTCTACTCAGAGTATCTGCTCAAGGTAATCAGTGCTCAAAAGAAGAAAATCGAGTTTACAGAAGAGGCCCCCTCGGGCGGTTTGGGCAAACAGTTTGGGTATCCTGGTGATGCCAGGCAGCTTCGCGATAGGTCCAAGGTGAGGTTATGGGTCGAGTACATGTCATCTCACGGCAGGAACGTTACAATGGTGCGACAGCCAGGCTTTTACCGGCTTATTCGGGTCGGTTTGCCCAATAGACTCCGCGGCGAGATTTGGGAATTGAGCGCCGGGTCAGTCCACTCGAGGCTGCAAAACCCGGGTGTTTACCAAGGGATTATCACTGAGTACCAAGGCAAGACCTCACTTGCAATTGAGGAGATTGAAAAAGACCTAAACCGGTCCCTCCCCGAGTATGCTGCATACCAGGACCCCGAGGGCATTGCCCGTTTGCGGCGAGTTTTGAGCGCCTATGCGTGGAGAAGACCAGAGGTTGGTTACTGCCAGGCAATGAATATTGTTGCCGCGGCGCTGCTTATTTTTCAAACCGAGGAGCAGGCCTTTTGGACACTCACCCATCTCTGCGATAAGCTATTGCCGGGCTACTACTCAAAGACCATGTATGGTACACTTTTAGACCAAAAAGTGCTGGAAAAGCTCTGCGAGAAAACTATGCCGATACTCTGGGACCACCTGGTCAAGACCAATGTGCCCCTGAGCGTTGTATCGCTTCCGTGGTTTTTATCATTATTTATCAACTCCATGCCACTAACATATGCGTTTAGAGTCATGGACATATTTTTCTTGGAAGGCTCGCGTGCGCTTTTCCAGATTGCACTGGCAGTTTTACGGGTGAATGGGGAACAGATTATCAGCGCTCAAGACAACACCTCGGTGATTGATATCCTCAAGAGATACTTTGATACTCTTGATCACAGTGCGCACCCGCGAGCTACCTCTGAACGAGCGCGTAGCGTCACCAAGTTTCAGGAACTAATGGTCGTGGCGTTCAAGGAGTTTAGTGTGGTCACCAACGACATGATTCACGAGCACCGGGCTCGCCATGAGGGTGAGACGCTCAACGATATCGAGAGCTTTGCCAAACGCACTCAGCTGCGCAATATTGGCTCCAAGCCCAAAAACCTCGGCGCCGAGCAAATGGGGCTGCTCTATGACAAGTTTTACTGTGCCCTTCAGGAGCTCAGGCCTGGTCTTGGCGGTCAGAGCAACGAGCTCAAGTTCCCGCAGTTTATCGCTTTCATGAGCGGGATTTTCGACTGGACGACCCCTCAGTACGCGTCCCAAAGCAGTCTCGAGCGGCACGACTTTGTCAAGCGGCTTTTCAGTGCGTGGGATACCCGCCATGCCAACTCGCTCACCCTGGCTGATTGTATCCACGGAGTCGACAAGCTGCATCAGGGCGATATGCTTGAGCTCATGAACTATTTCTTCTCGTTGTTTGAGGACCCAGAGCAACCGGGATACATCAATGAACAGGGGGTTGTAGCTCTCAGTGAATCGCTGCTACTGGCAATGCACCCATTCTCCCAGCCACCAGTAATGCTCGATCGCATCTCACAAAAACAGCTGGGTCCAGAGTATATGCCAGAGGATCTCGAGAAGGTCCAGCAGCTGCAAACAACCCGGTACCTCAATACCATGAGTATGTTTATGAAACAAGCAATGCAGCAGGAGGATATCCCCGGTGGAGGCGTCAAGTTTGCATCGCTGCGTATGGTGATTCTCGGCGACCCGACCCTGGAGCTTTTCTTCTCGTGCAGCATCCATGACACAACCCACATCACCGAACGGGGTACCGGTATATTCAATAAAAGGGGTATCACGCTGCGCTCTGTGATTGATAATATCATGGATAACGGGATCCGCGTTGCTGGCGAAGTGCGGAAACGGATCGATGATCTCGACAAGGACGAGGAAAGTGCTCACCCTGCGAACCTCAAAGTCGGTGAGGATGACCGCCAGTTGCTAGTTGATTTATAGTTTTGTAGATTTTGTGTGGGTGAGACTAGTAGACATCTATTTGTCGAGTGCGGGAGGACTAGTAGCCATCTATTTGTCCCCCACACCAACTCTCCCACGCTCATATCTCTATAATACTATAATACAATTAAATTATCGACGCTAAATGTGTTTTGCGAAAAGTTTTTTAAAGAACCCGGGTTTCTTCTTCTTCCCACCACTAGAATGCTGGGTACTGCTGCCTCCAGCGACCTGCGGCAGTGCGGTGGGTGCGTGTGAGGTATCCTCATCATCGGAATCCTCAAAACGAGAGCGCCAGTTGCGATTCAAATCGGGGGGAGGAGCGCCCCGCAGCGAGTAGGTACGACCACCGGACCGGCTTGTACGCGAGCCGCTGCCAGCTTGACTCGAGGTGATGCTCATCGTGCGAGGGCCAGCACCAGCACCAGCACCAGCACCATGATTCACAGGTGATGACGTATCGGCGCTTGTTGACCGGAACCTGGATCTCGTGGCGGTGGTGGACCGCTTCCAGCTACTCTCACTGTTGATGCTAGCAGCATCGTCGTTTTCCATCTGGGCAGCGCTGGTAATTCTCATGGGTTGCTGTTGGTCGTGCTGTTCTGGGGAGAAAGCACGAGCACGGTTACGCGCTTTTTCAAGAATATCATCAGTATTACCAATGCGATTGAACCCATCAATTGAGGGAGAGGGCTGGAGCTGGAGAGAGCGTCCACTCAGCGAAGGAGGCGCCGCAAAAGATTCTCTCCTGTTGGGAGACTCGGTGCGATTATTAGACTGGTGAGTAGCGTTAGGAGGCATCGACAAGCGGCCAGATCTGGGTTGGATCGAGTTAGACCGCGTCATGCTACTAGTACGACCGGCTTCGTGATGTTTAGGGCCTTGAGCGTACTGGTGCGGCTGCTGAGGGCGCTGTCTTTGCTGAGACTGTGCCTGCTGTGCCTGCTGTGCCTGTCTCTGACGCTGCTGCTGATTGGCTTGAGGTACGGGGTACCGTTGATCTTGACGGGCGATTGGCTGGGAGCGGTAAGACTGGTTCGCGGGTCCACCGGGTCCACCAGGTCCAGTACGCAGAGAAGACTGGCGGCGAACGCTGGTATTGGAGCTTGGTAAAGTGACATTAGGAGCGTGTCCATTTACTGGGTGGCCGCGGGGACCGAATTGACCTGGAGGTGCCTGACCCGAACGTGCCTGACCTGGAGGTGCCTGACCCGAACGTGCCTGACCTGGATGGGTACCACGCTGCCCCTGGGACTGCCCCTGGGAATGCCCCTGGGAATGCCCCTGGGCCTGACCAGAGAGCTGCCCTTGCTGCCCTTGCTGCCCTTGCTCGCTCACCTCTGAACCCAAGTGCGCAGCCTGAGACCGTGATGGTGATCCCTGAGCAATTGAATCTCCCTGCTCACCACGCTTCACCGGAGACACATCGGCAATGGCTAGACTCGGTAGCTGGGAAGGTTCATTAGTGGAGGACGGCCCTGCAAAATTGTTTTCGCTATCGGGAATTGCGACGGTGAGAGGCTGGCGAACCGCCTCCTCATCCTCATTCTCCGAAGGCGAGTACTCATCCTGATCAACAAACTGGTTGGAGTTTGTGTTTTGCAAGAGCAAATCGCGATTCTCTTTGTCGGCGATATCAGTATTCGACCGGTAAGTCTCGACACTGGCGTCGTCATCTGAATCTTCGAACCGCGACTTTGCGGTGATGGTGCTAAACTCAGAAACAGCAGAGAGGGGCCGGTTCCTAAAGTCCCCGTCCTCTACTTGTTCGTGTTCCTCTTCCTCTTCCTCTTCTTGTTCCTGTTCCTGCACTTGTTCCTGCTCGTAGATAGGCTCGGGCTCGTCGTAGCTGCTGAAGCTGATGGGGGATTGCTCAAGGTTGTGTTTCTTGAGGGCACTCTTCATTGGAGAGCGAGACTTGGAGGATTGCCGCACGAGAGCAGCTGGCTTGAGGTGACGCTGAGGAGCTACTGCTGCCGCTGCTGCAATGGCGTTGGACTCAGAATTGTCGTAAGCATCGTAATGGAACTCTGAGGTATCATCCAAGAATGAGACACGGCTTTT
Source organism: Wickerhamiella lipophila (assembly GCA_030582055.1). Taxonomy (NCBI): domain Eukaryota; kingdom Fungi; phylum Ascomycota; class Dipodascomycetes; order Dipodascales; family Trichomonascaceae; genus Wickerhamiella; species Wickerhamiella lipophila. The sequence continues at coordinate 3,342 of JAKTWO010000048.1, read as the reverse complement.
GTGTGGGCGGTGAGGGTGGTCCTGGTGGTCCTGGTAGTCCTGGTCCTGGTAGTCCTGGTCCTGATAGTCTTGGTCCTGGTAGTCCTGGTCCTGGTAGCTCTGGTCCTGGTAGTCCCGGTAATCGTGGTCCTGATAGGTTTGGCTCTGGCGACCTTGACGACCCTGGTTTTGACGGTTCTGGCTCTGCCCCTGACGCTGACTCTGACGCCCCTGGTTCTGCCCCTGACGCCCCTGACTCTGCCCCTGACGATCATAATAGCCACGCTGATAAGTGTACTCGGGCTCCTCTGCAAACGAGTCAAGCGAGTAAAGACTCTCCGGTGGATGTGCATGACCACCTGCAGGACGTCTCACTGCGGTCTCCTCCTCCTTGACGAGCTGAAACGAGCCCATTTGGCGGACGGTCGTTTTGGTCAAGGACATGGCGCGTCCATGCTGGTCGCGATTGACGGTGGAGGTCGTGCGCAGCGAGTTGCGGCGCGTCATTGATTCTGTGCGCCCCCCCGTTTGCGAGGTAATGCTGTTGCGTCTAAAGTTTGCCGCCATCTGGGCGCCTTGCGCGTCGAGGGAGTGGCGGCGCAATGCCTCGGCGGCGGCGCCTGCAGCTAAAACGGCATTGTTTTGGCGCGGGTTTTGTTGATTAAAGCTGACCATTGCGGCAGCTGCGGCTGGACTTAGACCAGAATACCGCTGCTGTGAGTTGCGCAGTGAGTTGCGCCGGTTGTACATGGGCTGATGTAAGGTACTGTTGCTGCTGGGAGGAAGGACAATATAGAGAACCTAAAAAAGGGGCTGGAGGGGGTAAAGGTAATTATTTAGGTTTAGGGGGATGGCCGGTGGCTGGATAGAGGTAATTAGCTCAGAGGATGGTGGACGGTATCAGTGATGAGGGTTTGCTGGGGTTTGCTGGGGGTGAGAGGCTGGTCTGGCTGTGCTGGTCTGGCTGGCTGGCCTGGCTGGCTGGCCTGGCTGGCTGGCCTGGCTGGCTGGCCTGGCTGGCTAGACTACACTGGACTGGCTAGACTGAACTACCGCCCTCACCACCCTCACCACCCTCACCACCCTCAAAAGAAAAATTATCAACTAAAATACTGCTGAGCTTTGAAAAACCACACCCAGCTAGTGGCATGTGGTGACCCCATTGGCACCCAATAGTGGTACCATGGGGTGCTCGCTATAAATAAGATTATCTCCGAGGCGTGACCTGCTGTTTGGCCAGCCGCCTGACGCGTCTACTTCGTACGCTGATATCGCCACTGGAATTACGGTAACTGTCAACAGCCCTTTGGATCAGCCCCCGCCTGTTGCGCAGGTCCGGGTTGAGCCACGCCAACCGCCATCCCAAATGGTTGCATTCCGTCTCGTACTTTTGACGGTGACCAGTGTACTCTTCAGGCGGCACCATGGCCTTGGGGTAAATGCAATTGTCCTGCTTAAAGTCTTGGGTGAGGCACTCTTGCTCATTGACCCGTTCCACATCGCACCGGACCCGGTACAGCCACTTGACGCGATTTCTCGTGTACTCAAACTTGATCCATACAGTTCCGTCGGGGTCGGTATCCACCAGCACGTGCGAGGCTGTGGCGCTCGGACGCCGCGCAGAGGTCCGTATGGGCCCTGATTGCTGGGTGACTATCGGGTACGGGGCACTTCCCTGAGGCAGCGGGGGCGGCGCCCGGTGGTAAAACTGCCCGGCGTGGCCAGGGTGATCCGGGGGGTTCTCGTCGAGTTCAGGCGGTGGGCTCTCGTATCCGCTGGAGGTGGACGCCGCCGCCATTCCTGCCCCGGGCACTACCGCTGGCATCTCATCTACAACAGGCTGCGGCTGCTGGCCGAGAAACTCATAGTCGGGGTAGTGTGGCGGATACTGGCCTTCAAGCTCTGAAGGATAGTAGTATTGTGGTACAAATTGGTGGTGGTGGGGCTGCTGTGCAAGCTGGTGGTGGGGCTGCTGTGCAAGCGGGGAATGATGCGCAAGCTGATTCGCTATCTGCTGGGAATACTGCTGGGGATACTGCTGGAGGTGTGGGGCCGGTGTGGCATTATGGTGTACAATCTCCATCTTTCTGTCTATTCCTGGGTACTGCTGTTGTTGATCTTCTTTGCTATGCTCTATGGCCATCAGTTTCCATCGACGGTAGCCACAATTCTATCTGAGACCAAGAGACGACGGAGCTTTTAACACCCATTCCCTCTACACGGCTTGGCGTTTATATATGCAGAGATCTACCAGTTTGATATACTCCGGTTACGTTAGCTTTGCATATCACCATGCAATGTGGCCCCCGCTACCGCCTAGCTAAAGGGCCAGGGCCCGTTACCGGGGTCCCAGTCTAAAATTATCATGTGCCTCTGAATCATTCAAGTCTCAACTGATGCCAGTGTATACTGCTCTCGGAAGAACCTAACCCGGTGGCCAGGGCTCTTGGCAATATTTTTGGTGGAATGTGTTTTGAAGGGGGGTGGTGGTGGGCCCTGAAGACACCTACATCACCAGGGGGGGTGCCGTTCATTGGAGAAAAATATGGTTATAATATATCGCCGAATGCCTCATTTGTATTTGAATCTACCCGTCTGTGTTTATTTGGCAACCTTTGGGCTGCTCAAATTAGGACTGATTTGAATCATATCCTTGTCTAACCTGATACACCATGTATGCACCATGCATGCATAGTTACATGCTAGAACTATAATGCCAAATCCAAATTTTTCGCTTCCCTTCAGGCATTAGCCGCCATTTTACGGAAATTATCGACTCGATCTTCACTCTACCTTTAGCCCACTCTAAATAATGTATACCAGTCACCTTTATCAACCTCTAAACAAGCCAGTACACTCTCTAAACCTGAAACCTAATTAGAGCAGGTGGGCAAACACGCGAGCGTATATGCAATTAATAATATCGCCTGCGGGCAAGGAGCGTTTTAGGTTGCGAGGTTATAATTCGCCAGGCGGCTGTAACAAGGTGCGTTTCATGCTGCTTAAACAGATCCACACAGAGATGAGTCTCGCTTAGGATCCTGAGACGGCTATGATGTAGTATATCTGTTTGGAGATCATTCGCTTAACAACAATTAAGCGTTCGTTACGTGGTCGATGACGAGGGACAATGCAAGGAGCTGCACTATAAGATCACACTTTACATACAGGCTAGCGATATTTATTGTAAAAATTTTGGGATAAAGCTTGATCTTAAATTCACCTTTTCCTTGCTTTTTCGACATGTTTGGTCTTTGTTTTATTTTTTTCTTTTTTAGGGGGTTTCGAGATATTGACATGTGGCCTGACCCATAAACAGGCTAAAATTAGAAATATTATAGCAAAATGCATTCTGCAAGGGTA
>JAKTWO010000047.1:0-65368 GCA_030582055.1 Wickerhamiella lipophila | reverse complement strand
ATTGGCTCTATAGACCCGGGTCTATCCACAAAAAGGCCCAAAATTCCCGGGAGCTGCTGTTGACGATGCATTCTGATACCGTGCCGCTCGACTCGTTGCGGCCCAAAGTCACGGTGGTTAACCGCCATGAGATTGAGGATCTCGAGGTTTTTATTGAAAAGCCCAGCCATTTCTGGTTTGATCGGTACTGGGACCGGTATATCTCTCGATTTTATGATGCGGTGCCCGCCACGCAAATCACCAATATCCCGCCCGAGCTGGGGCCCATTATCCGCTCGCGGTTCATGTACTTGATTTTGGAGCCCCAACGAACAAAACTGCTGACCGAGGCGCCCCAGTTTTGTGCGGTGTGTGACCTGTGGTGCTCAGAAACCGACTCGGTTCACTGCGTAGACTGCGACGATTTCTTCCACAGGGGGTGCACGAACCCGCCCATCGCGAACCCGCTACGTGGGTACTCATGGTCTTGCGGTCCCTGTACATTGGCACACGAACAACAGCTAGAGCAGCAGCGGGGGCCCGACCTCACCATGAGGCGCAAACGTTCACCCATGACCGCCGAAAAGCGCCAGCTCAAGGAACAAAAAGAGGCCGAATATGTGGCCCAGCAGGAGGAGCTGGAGAAACAGCTGGAACAAGAATATCTCATGCTGAGAAAAGAGTTGGTGCCCGAGTGCAAGGAGATTGAAAAAGCCGTTGCGCAGTACAACCAGGAACTCACGCCTGCCCAGGTGCGCTCCAGGAAAATGTGGCCATTTAGGTACTTGGGAGTCAACTCCTCTATAAAGGACGTGTTTGATCTCGATGACCGGATTTACCCGCGCGCTATTTCCCGCGTGGGCGCAAAACATCAAGCAAATGTACCCGAGTGGCCAGGACGACCAGTGGTTTATTATCGCACAATCGTTCCCGATCGGTCCCGCAAACGAGGTCCCAGAAGGAAAGCCGTTGCCAAAGACCAAATCAAGTATGAGCCGGATGATCTCGACCACTCCCTTCCGTGGGTCCAAAAGGCGCCCGAAGGGTATATTGAGCGCGGGTCAAGCATGACGTCTGCTCTGGTATGGACGCCAGATAGTAGCAATACTAGCGCCCGCAATAGTAGTGCCGGCGGCAACGCAGAAAAGTTCCTTGAAAAGTGCCGCAATTATGCAGACTCTATTGGCATACACCATACCTGCCCCAACTTTATCGATGCATGCCTCTATGAATTCATGAATGCATCCAGTGAATCAGGGGCCCTCACAAGTGTAGGGATGTTTACGAAAAAACTGCTCAAAGAGCCAGACTTTACCGACTCAGAGGTAGAGAAATTTGAAAAAGCCGTTGCCGTGCACGGAAACAACCTCCACCAGGTATTCAAGATGGTGAAAACAAAGTCTGCCGCTGAGATTGTGCGGTTTTATTATTTATGGAAGAAATCTGAGGGCGGCCGCCGCGTTTGGGATAACTGCCAAGCGAGGGTATCGCGGCACCGCGAAGCGTCCCAAAACGAGGAGTTTATGGAAAAGATCCGGGACGACTCGGACCCGGTGCTGGGCTTCTCTCTTGACGCGCTCAAAGAATTGGGCAAACCCGTCAAGTGTAAATTCTGCACTACGAGTACTTCGCGCGAGTGGCGAGTGGCCCCTCATGTTGTGATTGGGCCTCTATCCAAATCTATAGAGGCGCTTTGCTCGCGGTGCTCAAGAATATGGTACCGCTACGCCGTCGAGTGGATGGACCCAGAGCTGGTGGTGGAGTTTAACGCTAATAAGCTCACGAAATTCAGGGTCGAGCCCGAACTGCTGGAAGACGCGCAGTCGATATTGAATGAGCGCAAAAAGTTCTTTTCAAAGCACCAGCAGAGCCAGGGCCAGCAGAGCCAGGGCCAGCAGGGCCAGCAGAGTCCCGATACCTCTGTGACTACTCCACAAAAGCGGCGGGTCGGCGCCAGTGGAAGTCCCTCTAAAAGACGCAAAAGAGTCAAGGCTGAGGATGATTCAGAGGCGTCTGCAGACAACGACGACGACGACGACGACGATGATGAAATTGATGACCTCAAGCTCAAAGAAGAGAGTGGTGCGGTGTCTGCTAGTAACTCCGACTCTGATACAGAGCCCAAGGCTGAAGATAGTAACGAGGGTGCGGACGAACTGCCTAGTGGACAGGTAGACCCTGGTGGACTGATAGACCCTCCTGTCGAGCCAGAGAGTGTCGAGGTTGATGAGGATCTAGAACTAGAAGAGGAAGAAGAAGATCTAGAAGAAGATCTAGAAGATCTAGATGACGACGATGACGATGTAGATGGGTTCCATCGTAGCAGCCGGTCAAAGGAAGCCGCCTACTCTTATACTCCCAACTACTGCGCTGTGTGCTCACAATACGATCCCTCATTTGCCCAACTTACATGCCAAATATGCTCCCTCAGCGTGCACGCCAAGTGTTATGGGTTTGTGGATGAACCGGATTCAAGTATTCCGTGGCACTGTGACTGTTGCCTGAACGATAAAGATAACTTTGCCGATCACATCTACCAGTGCGATCTGTGTCCTGTGCGGCTACCCAATTATGCCGCCTGGCTGACCGGCGAGCAGACCGGCGCCCCCGACGCGCTCAAATGCACTTGGGATGGGAAATGGTCGCACGTGCGATGCGCTGTTTGGTCACCTGGAGTTTTGTTTGAAAATAGCGAGTGGCTCCAGCAAGTTGAGCTCTACCCTTACCATAAGGACGAGTGCACCATATGCCTCGCCCAGGGACTGTGTACTGACTGCTATATCTGCAAGGCCAAGCTGCATGCGGGCTGTGCCGGAGCCAGTGGCCTGGAGATGGGCATCGTTTTCACCCCCAGCGAGTCGGGCCCCGTCATGTGGGGGAACCAGCGCGGTAGTATGGTTGCGGCGATTATTTGCAGCGCGCATGGTGACTCTGCAGCAGCAGAGACCGATCTAGACCTGATCCCAATGTCTGAAATCGATGCCGCCACCGAGCTCACTGCCCTACAAACATATGCAAGGCATTATAAACAGGCACCTCAGCCAGAGCTCGAAGGGTACTTACGGCGGTCATTGCTGCACCCTGGATCAGCAGCAGAGGGGGTCCTGGTTATCCCTGTTTCGTTTATCGAGGATAATGAGACTGGTGACCCGCTGAGGTTCTTCCACCCCGACACAAATATATGCGCAGGGTGCGAGACCACCCAGTCTGCGTACTGGATCAGGTACCCCGATGGGTTCACACGGTGCTGCCATTGCTACTGGGAAACAAAAGAACCCGAGCAAGGGCATGGCGCCATTGATGCTGAGACGGTAACTCGCAATATGAAAAAACTATTTGATCCCTCTGCTCGGGTGCCCAAACAGGCCGCCCCGCGCTCTATGCGCATTCAAGATATCCTGTCTTGATTTATTTATTGATCTATATATATATATATATATGTGATCTCTACAATTATAGTGTCTGACTAGTTCTTTACTCTTAGTTCTTTACTCTAGAACTAGTCCAGATCTGATGACTCTGATCATCGGTTCATAATTTGCAGCTTTTATTATTTGTAATTATCATAGCTAATCGTGTACAGGATATGTGGGCTGGATCGCTTCACGTGCATGCATGCCAGTTACCGAGGTTACCTCACATGAAGACGCGCAGTAGAAGTTTCAAGTTTCACTGGGTTGCAGGCTCGACTTGAGCGGTACTGGATGGTTCAGCTGGCTCTTTTTTACATTCGTTTTCCAATTTGACGCGCTTTTCCGGTCGTGTTTCTTGCTCCATTTCTTCCTCTTGTTTTACTTGATCCCTGCTGCTTGGATCCCTGCGTTTGACTGGCTCAATGCCCGTGGACGAGCCCTTTTCCTTTTGCTTTTCCTTTTCTTTGCAGGGGTCCCTAGACATGTCTGGGGAGTCCGTGCTGTCTCGGGGTTTGGGGGATACAGGAGAGAGGGGCTCCTCATCGCCCTTTCGATACTGGTGGGCAACGATATTCACATTGTGGTGGTTAACAACGTGGTGCACAAAGCTCATTTGCGGCAGTTGAAAGTTATCGCTTTGTGAGGAGCTCGAGTCCCAGTATGTCCTTGGCTGCAAATTGCGATAGCGACGGGAATACCCAAAGTAGGCATCGACCTCGTACATTTCCTCGGGGGAGAACATGGGTTCAGTGATAATGTATCCCCAAAGGTGACGAGGAAAAATACTCATGACGCATGAGAGTCTCGAAGATAGGGCCATTGTCTCCCATGGGCATTGGTGCTGGTGCTGGTGCTGGTGCTGGTGCTGGCTGTGTGCAGTGTGTGGTGGTGTTTGGTTCATTACCTGTGGAAAGAGTGGTGCAATGGTAGAGTGCAGAATGGGGGCGATGAGCTGCACTTATATATAAAAGCTATTTATGGGCTCATGCATACCCTTGGGCGGTCCTTCTTTTTGAGATTTTGAGTTTAGCTGCAATCGCGCGCAATATTTTTCGCAGCCGCGGTAGTTTAGGAAGTACAATTAGAAGTTTCAAGTTTGATTCTGTAAAGCTCACCATTGACGGGATAAACAGCGCAATTAAAGGAATCGTCCATGACAGCTTATATGCAATGCATGTACGAATGCATGAAAGCCTTTTAGAAGGCATGTCGTCCCGATTCCAGATTAGAAGGGGGGTATGCATGCCGGTGCCATCACCCAAAAATCGTCCACGTCGATGCGGTCTCTAAAATCAACCTCCCAAAATTTTTTCCCAAATCTGCAGGTGACACTTCAGTCATAGGTGTGCGGAGGCGTAGGCGAATTATGCATGTCTCATTTAAAGAATGAAAGTGGTCTAGGTTCGGGCGGTGGTAGGGGTGGGGTACTCTGGGTACTCATGGTACTCATGGTGCTCATGGTGCAATGGCAATGCGGTTAAATGTATTATATATAAAGACTCTTCGTTGCAAACCCCTCCACCCTCGACGCCTGTTTGCTCCCCTCTCAGATCAACTGAGACATGCAGAGTCTGAGCGCAGGGTCAAAGCACAAGGCGGGCTATCAAAACAAATAAAAGAAAGCTATATACAAAATTACCAGCCGTCACGGCTCAATTTAGACTCAGTACCGACGGTGCCGGGCTCTTTACGCGCGCTCTCAATGAGCTCTGCCAGCGCCTCGTCCTGCTCGGGGGTCAAGGGGTCATATTTAAATCGCACATCGAGAAAAGTGAATCTCCCCGCCGCGAAGTCTGCATCAGACATGTGGTCTAAAACATAGAGCTGGGCCCGCACGTACTGCACAAGGTGCTCGAGGACCGTCTCGTCCACCACCTCGCTCTGCTCAAACAGGTTACGCCATAGAGCGGCGGCGAGGACGTCATCGCCTGCAACCAGTGCTTCGTCATAGGAGAAAACAGACCCCTTGAGCTGCTGGCTAAACTGCTTCTTATGGTTGTTGATTGTTCTGTCCGAGTTGAGGCGGATGATCTCCCGCATCTGGAAATCGATATCATCAAATACTCCATCAACTAGCTTGCGTTGATATTCGCGGCAATACTTGCGCGGCATGCGACGCATACGCACGAAAAGCATCCACACATGCAAAGTGCTAATCTGATACCACTGGAAAAACGTCTGGGGCATCCCGAGCCGTTTATAGTAAAAGTTAGCTAGCGGACTCGTCGGCTTGTCTTTCTCAAAGTACGCCTGCATCTTGCACTGATCGCGGTACAGAGCACCGGCCACGGGGCCACTACGGATCCGGTCCATATCGAGTCTAAACATCTTGATGACGTTTTCGCCGAGAATCCGTTGCCATCCACTTAGGGCGACATTGTATTTGCCGGTATCTCCCTTGTACTGGGCCAGGATATGCTTGATTAGGTTGCCTTGGGGCAGCTCGTCTTTTTCAAGGGGAGCAACTGCCACAGGGACGAGTTTGGACGCATCCTTGGTATCTACGACCGTTCTTTTAGGGTTTGGCTGGAGCGTGGCGTACATGCGGCCCTGCAAAAGAGCCCCAGAGACCCCAGAGACCGCTGTCCCCCTACTCATTTTTGCAGTCAGCATCAGCATATCAGGATGGAAAGACTATTGTGGGAGTCGCGAAATGGTGTGCACTGGCATATGCTTCCCGAGGAGCTCGAGCAGACGTATCTCGAAGCTGCATCTTTTGTATCTCGAGGTGATCAGGACTCGAATTGGCTGGACTTGCTCGAGTGCCACTTTTATCTCTGTCTCATGACCTCCCGAGATCGCGAAGCCAGAGTCTCGCTGCAGAGAATCCTCGACACAATGGGCAACAACCAGGAGAGCGTGCGGATCCAGCGGATGGTGCGGATGTTTGGCCAAACGGTGGGGCCCATTGAAGGGAAACCGGACTCGTCTCGAGGCGAATATGTGGACGAGATGTACAACAAATGGACAGCGATGCTCGATTGCAAGTCACAAGATACCGGCGACTATGTCAAGGCATTGTCTGAGCATATTGACAGTGACCCCTCAGATGTAGAGGCGTGGGCTGAGTTGGGCGAAATGTACGCCGGCACAGGGAACTTTGAGCAAGCAGTCCAGGCATGGAAACACGTTCTTGTGCTTGAACCGTTTGCATACAATGCCTGGGCACGGGTCGGCGAGCTGCGGCATTTGCAAGCAGTCACAATGGTGGGGGGCGTCGATGGTGCTTCAAAGAACCTCCAGGAGAGTATTCAGTGCATGTGCAAAGCGGTAGAGCTATGCCCAAGGTATACAAGAGGGTGGTCTGGTCTTTATGTATTCGCATCCAAGCTTTCGCAGTGGCCTAAAGCCGACCGCGCCAAGTACACTCTTTTGCGCGATAAAGCCAAAGCTGAGCTCGCAAGATCCAGCGACCAGTTTGCAAAGAAGGTCCTTTCAGTTTAGCTTAATCTACCTTCTAGTCCTAATCTAGTCCTACTCATCTATAAATATGCTTCGTACGGAGCTTGGGCCACCAGAGGCAAAACGCTCGCAACCCAATCGGGGTTCCGGAAAAACTGGCTGTGGTCCTGGGTCTTGGGCGGTACTTTGCGCTTCACCTGCTCATATGTGCCCTCTTTCTGCACATGGGTGCGGATAACGTGGTTTTCCTTGAAATCAACAAAGACTCGTGTGTCGCGTATTCTGAAAATCACATCATCAACCCTGAGGTACAGCCTCACCAGCAAGAGCATCTCGGTATCCATTACCCTTACTTTAGCCGTGTAATCCACGAGCCCATTGTCGCCGAGCTCATCTTCGTATAGTGGGACTTCATCGAAATGCAAAATGGGTTTTTGCACCTTGAGTCGGTCGAATGGGATCTGTGCACCGGCGCTGGGCTGAAGGAGCGGCGTGCTCTCGTCTCCCAAGTAGTTTTGCGAGTATGTCCAGTCAAAGGGGCGGTGGATCTTGGATGTGGAGTGGCCATGCGACTCGTGGACCCGAGAGTCTCGCCATTCCTTGGAGTAGGCAACTTCAAGGAGGTTTTCGCCTGTTTTGCCGACCATATCGAGCGCATTAAGGGCATTAAAGTCCAGCTGCCACCCCGATTTGTGCTCTACCCGACAAACACTCGACCCGAAAATCATTTCCGGCAGCGGGATTTGAAGCCTCTCCTCAGCTGCCTCCATTGAATTACTATCTAAAATAGGACCCTTGGCAGTAGATACAGTCCACTCTCCATTTGTCCACATTTGGCCTATAATTGATTACCAATCTATGGGGGAGTGGGGGTGCCCAAGAAGTGGTGGGGTACCCCACCCGCCACTCTTTGACTCAAAGCGAGCCAGCTGCTTAGCGCTGGTGCAGATGAATCATTGCATCTGCTTAGCGCTGGTGCAGTACTTGGCGCTAATTTGCTTCACTACAACTTTTTTTTTTAACCCTAATTAGTTCATGCCGGTACCTTGCATGGGACGCGACTGGCTGCACCTTGCATAAACCAACTCCTATTTAGGTATAAAATTAATTGGGGATTTCAGGCGGCACAGCAAAAATTTTCCCGCGGATAGAGCAGAAAGTACATTATGGCTGTTGCCCTAGCAAAGCGAGCAGACTGATAATGGCTCACACGATCTGATAAGCTGATCACCACATGCACACCCACTGATTATTGGGGTTAATGTAAGTGTATTACTGGGGGCAGGTGTATTATTATGGGCTAGTCGTTCCTGCGTGGAAGATTTGCTCCGAATGATAAAGGCTCTAATAGTGCCACCTTCCTATACCTTTTGATATAACTGGATTTCTGAGACTTTGATCTCGTTTCTGTCGCTTAAACGGCAAATCAAGCCTCAAGTGATGCAAGGGATACCGCGCCTGAGGATAGACCCTAGTATGTGATTATTATTATTGTGCCGATCTTGGATATTTTGCTATATGTGGATTCGATTCGGTCATACAAGCAGGTGATGAAGAGATCGCGGCAGGGGTCGACTCGTTGAGATGTTGGATCGAAATGGGGGTCGGGGTCGAACCAAAGTACTCATGCAGCTCTCAGATCAGCTTTGATTCAGGGGGGTCCCTGTCGGTGGCCCATTAGTCCCTTCAGTCTGTGGTCGTCTGCAATCCACTAGCTGTATACCTTGAATCGCGCGCAGTTATGAATTTCAGTTGTTCAAAAGTATACATAGAGATATACTGTAGTATAACAGTCTTTCAGAAACCCAACCCGCTTATGTCCCTGCATACTCATGCAGCATACAGGCACGGTAATGCATGTCAGAAATGTGTGTGACGGGTGGACCGGCTGATCACAGTCTAGAGTTCGAAGAGTGTATCCTAGGAAAGTATATAGAGGATATCTCAGGAGAGCATCCCAAAAGCCAATCCAGAGCCCATCCCAAAAGCCCAGAAAGCCCATCCCAAAGGCCCACCCTACAACCACTTACTAAGCACCTAGGGCTCAGGGCTTGGAAATCCCACCACTCACTCATCACTAGTGCGACGAAATCTGAAATTCGTTTCAATGGCCATCAGCAAGAACAACCCCATTCTTAAGAACCACTTCCGCAAGGACTGGCAACAGCGTGTCAAGGTCCACTTTGACCAGGCCGGCAAGAAGTCTTCTCGCCGTGCTCTCCGTGCCAAGAAGGCCGCTGCCGTCGCTCCTCGCCCCACTGAGGCTTTGCGTCCTGTCGTCCGTTGCCCCACCATCCGTTACAACCGCCGCGTCCGTGCTGGCCGTGGTTTCAGCTTAGAGGAGCTCAAGGCTGCCGGCATCCCTAAGAAGTTTGCTCGCACCGTCGGCATCGCCGTCGACCACCGTCGCCAGAACCGCAGCGTCGAGGGTTTCGAGGTCAACGTCGAGCGTCTTAAGGAGTACAAGGCTCGTCTTGTTCTCTTCCCCCGCCGCTCTGGCAAGGGTGGTGTCAAGCCCACCGGTGAGGAGACCCAGGTCGAGGTCTCTACCGCCTTCCCCGTTCCTTCCAACAAGGTCGCTTTCACCACTGCTGCCGTTCCCGCTGATGAGGGTTCTGCTTACCGCAAGCTCCGTCTCGCTCGTTCTTATGCTCGCTACGAGGGTGCCCGCGAGAAGCGCGCCAAGGACAAGGCTGAGGCCGAGAAATAAATTAATAAAAGCATCTATAACTTATAGTATCGGTTCCCTGAAAGGTTAAACCAAATGTCTAGGTGGGTACGACCAGTCCGATTACGACCAACACTCAGGGACGCCCACGAACACCCGGGAACACCCTACGAGGATCTCTAAATCCGACACCCTGGGAACACCCCTCCCGCCCACGACTATAGAATGCAATAAATAAATAAATAGCTTATCCGCCCACTCCATGAATAGGGGAACGGCATAGCTTATCAACTTCCGCCCACTTCCCCTAAACACCATGCCTTGATTGGTGCTGGCTGTTTGTTACCTCCAGGACCGTCAGTACCTGCTTCCCGAAACGAACCTCGCGCTCGGCAATAATTTTGATCAAATCCATTGTGATTTTGCCCCTGAACTTTGCATAGCTGCCCAGCTCCGACGCGAGCGAGTAGTGGGACCCGGAGATGGAGTTGGTCAGGTCCTTGATTTTTTTCCTGGTCTCAAAGATAGCCGCCTCCTCCTCCTGGATGGCCCTTGTGCGCTTCTCTTCAAAGTAGAGCAGGGGCCAGCTTTTGCTCTCGCCCAGCTCGTAGAGGGTGTCGCGATGCTCCGCCAGATCAACCTGGGCCTGCCTCAGCTCTTTGATCAGCTCAATGGGTTTACCCAGCGCCTCAATCAGCGATGCGGTTGTGCGCGCCTCGCACATGATAATTGATGATGCAGGGTCCTCATTTGGACTAAAAGTTTTGGACGATTGGACAAAGCTCTCGGGAAGTTCTGGCATCTTGAAATACTCAAACCGCTGTGCCACGCTCGAGACGTGTACACTCAATTGCCCAACCCCATGGGCGGCGACCTGCATGCGAGAGTAGCTCAATGCCATTCTCGTGTACAATAGACGATACCCCTTCAGCTGCTCGATACTGAACTCGAAAAATGTGATGATTTGGTCTGCCTCGAGGTCAGAGTAGCTCAGCTTATTGGTTCCGTCGGGGTTTTGGCGCTTTTGCCAATGCATCTGAGGATCGGCGTGGTTCTCGGGCTCAAAGGAGCCATCGGCATAACAAAATTCCTGAAACTCTTCACAGTTCCTGAAAGTCTCGTGGTACTGCAGCAGCGAAATAAAGTAGTCGGCATTAAAGGCCGTGTTGCGCATATTATACCGGAACGCCTTCCAGGGGTCAAACACCACGTCGCTATCGAGCCTTACTTGAGGCACCCAAGAGTAGGGGTAGTTTGTCTCTAGCGCAGTACACAGCGCCACGAAATCCTCGTCTGATCTGTGCACTGTGCGGCCATCACTGTGGAAAATCGTAATCATGGACCTCGAGTTGAGGGCCGACGCTTTGAGTGCCCTCGCGTCTACCTCAAGATAGGACCTCGAGATGATGGTGCGGTACATTGCCTTGAGTGACTTGCCCTTGGCATAGTCAAACACACTCATGCCACTGTTGTCGATTTGCCAGTGGGTTGCATTGAGGCCCAGCAGCTGCTCAACAAAGTCAATGCGATCGTACTTGACCGCCACCATCAACGGGGTGCGGCCCTTTGAGTTTGCAGTGTCGATATCCCACCCACCCGTCTTGGCCAGTTTCCTCACTATTGTGGGCAGAGAAGGGTTCATTAGATGCAATAGGCTATCGCCCCTTTTGTTGATGTGGTCGCGAAGACTGGCTTGGCCTTTTCTCTGCTGGTGCCATTTCGAGACCGCCAGCGAAAGCATACCATCGTAATCGTCTTGATCATAACACCCAGCCAAGATGAGCAGAGGAGTCATTCCATTGGCATCGCTGCCCGTCCAGTCTACCAGGTGCCCAATTTTGGCAATCAGCGTGTCATCGAACTGAAGGAGATGGGCAATTGACCGGCCAGACGTATCCACCCGCTGGAAATATCGCCTCTGTTTGTCCTCCTCAAAGTTCTCGGCGATCCGGTCGAGAATAATGTCGGTGGCGATTCGATTAAAGCTCTCGATACAGCACATTAGGAGCGTGGTGGAGCTCCGGTCGAGAGCCTCGTATATGTACTTGTGGGTGTACATTGTGGGGAATTGTTGGATCAAAAACTTGAAAAGATCGACATCTTTTTGCCTGATTGCATAAAACAGAGGATCGAACCCTTCCGGCCCCGACTTGAGCGAATTGGGTTCTTTAGTGCCAACCAAGAGGATCGCGTCATAGTCGCGGGCCTCGAGCGCTTGCCACAGCGCAGCGTTCGCCTCAGACAGGGCAACAAAGCGGGTGAAATCCTGCCTCAAGTACACGAAAACCGATTCGAGCGTGAGCAGCGCGTACCCGAGCCTCCCCGAATCAGGATTAAGGGATTCTTTGCAAAAGTGGCGAATTAAATCCACTGTGATATCGGTAAACTTGTATCGGCACTTGGTGACCGTCAGCAACAAGAGCCCAATCAAATAGTCTGCAGAGACACCCTGGGCCGCCAGGTTCTCGACGCAGCTCAAAACCACGAGGATCATGTCGTTTATGGTGTGGAAAGTCTCGAGTACTGCCAGCTGGTCCGCAGTATGGATTACCAGGTCATAATGCCGGTGGTTGGCCTCTGGCAAGTCCAATTGAGCAATGTCAAGATACTGCAACGCAGGCTGCATCTTGGAGAGAACCAGGTTGCCATGCTGCTTGCAGTTGAACGACTTGAGCTGGTCAATGATGGGCATTTGGGTCTGGTACTCAAAGTACTCCTGGACCGCATCCTCAGTATCGATATCCGGGTCCAAAATGTTTCGCATTTGCTGGTTTGCAGACTGAATTATTGACCTGAACGCGACGCCCATAGACTCTGCGTCACTGAAATCCTGCACCTTGAATGCAAGTAACAGCGGCCCCAAGATAGCAGATGCCTTTGCGCGGGGCCCCTTTTTGCGGCCGATAATCTGCTCCAGGTCTTTTTTTTCGGTAACAGCTGGGGCCGAAGACACATTATTGGACTGGGGGAGAAACTGCCGCAGGCCGCGCGGCTGCTCTGGGGGTATGAGAAGCCCCTCGATCTCGACGATGGTAACTAGCCGCTCTGGCGACACATATCGCACAGCGGGGTTCCATGGGTACGCATGGTTGATTTTTATTGGAGTCTGGGACGGGAACCCGCGCTTTGGAGTGACGTGTGTCTCGGCAAGGTGGACAACCCCCGATGCAAGGGTCGTGGCATCAATGCCCTTTCTATAGTCCCGCACCGAGTCCGGTAATTGGATGATATGCGATAGAATGTAATAGTCCTGAGCCAGTTGCGCCGGATCTATTTGCATAGAGGCTGCGAATGTGGGTACAATGACTAGAAGCGAGGTTGAAGTGTTTAGCAGGGACCTAACTTGAGCCAATCGACTGCTCGAAGGGCTTGAATGCTCTGAGAAGAGTGCTTTCAGCAAGGGGTTTACATACATTGTAGTTTCTCCACCGACTTGAGGCTCGGGTGCAAGGCTCGGCTTACTACAGGGAGAAAGGCACACTAGGAAGCCACACTCTAGGCAAGCAGTACACCCCCAAGGGCCCTTTGTAGAAACCCTCTAGTTATAGGTCCCTCTACAGGTACTGCCATGAAACATGAAGTAAAGCATCGCCAGAAAACTGATTTCCCCGCCAAAATGGCAATGTGGGACTTTAAGCATTGCGACCCCAAACGCTGTTCTGGCAAAAAACTCGAACGGCTGGGCCTGATCCGCCCTTTGCGTATTGGCCAAAAATTTGGAGGTGTCGTTGTTTCCCCCAATGGAAAAGTTCCCGTGTGCCCCGACGATCGACAAGTGGTAGAGCAGCACGGTGCGGCTGTTGTTGAGTGCTCGTGGGCCCGTCTCGATGAGATCCCGTTTAGTAAAATCGGTGGAAAACACCTGCGGCTTTTGCCGTTTCTCCTGGCAGCAAACCCCGTAAATTACGGACGCCCCTGGAAACTCAACTGCGTGGAGGCTCTCGCAGCTTGTTTTGCAATCACAGGGCACCAGGATTGGGCCGCTAAAGTCTTGGAGAAGTTCTCATGGGGCCACTCGTTCCTGGAGCTTAATGAAGATCTCCTGAATTTGTACTCGCAATGCACAGATGCCCAAAGCGTCACAGATGTACAAGATAGATGGCTCAAGGCGATTGAGAATAAAGAGATCCCCAGCGGTTGGCATGTGGCCAAGACCCATTTTAAAGATCGGGAGGAGCAGGCTAGTGGGGATTTAGGGAGCGATGGTAGTGAGGAGGAGGAGGAGGAGGAGGAGGAGGACTCAGAGAGCGGTTCAGAGAGGGCACACCCGCCGCCCACGCAACCCATACTCACCCTTGGCGAGCTCTCTGAAGAGTCAGAGTATGAATACAGCGATTATGACTTGGATGAGGCACCGCTAACAGTTTAAAATGCATTGATTATTACATAGAGAATATTACATAGAGAATTAAGGGGGTCGCAAGGCCGCAGATCAACCCTCCTTGTCTTCATTAGTGGCCTCGTTATCGCTCTCATCCGGCTCCGCAGCAGCGTCCTTACCACCAACACTACCATTGACAAGAAAGTCCATCACCCCAGACTGCTGTGCCGAGTCCATGTATGCGAAAAACGCGTGAAACTCATTTTCCTTGGCTTCCTGCGCATGGATCTTATCGTAAATATGCTTTTGCTTGAACTCTTCCATTTCCTTTTCGTATTTCTCAAATGAGATGCCCTGGTGGCCCAATTGCTCCAGGCGGACATTGTAGGCATCATAGACGGGCTGCTCGAGTAACAGGCCCAGAGCGGGTGCCTTTGGGACACCGACTTTGGGTTTGTTAAAAAGAGTCGAGATGCGGTCACAGGGGGCCCCCGTTCTGACAACAAGAGCAGCAAAAGCAATCATTTTACGGATCTGGTGGAGCATAAACGACTGGCCGTGGATCTTGATGGAAACCCATTCGGTGCCGTCAATGATCTTGGGCTCGCTGGCAGTCAATGATTTCATGATACGAGTAGAGCTGTGGTCGTTGAAATCCTGTCCGACGGTAAAATTGTGAAAATTGTGCACACCCTGGTACTGATCAAGGGTCTCTTGTAAACGGGCGAGCCTCTCTGGCGAAGCGCGATACTTTCGGCGGACCTCGTTCTCAACCGCCTTGATTTTCCGCAGCTGGTCACGATCCTCTGTATTCTCTTCGTCACTGCGAGCCTCCAGGGCCTCAACCTGCTCCTGGGTGAACCCAGCCTCCTCGAGAGCCTCGCCCACATCCCTCCAAAACTTGTCTGCCTCATCACCAAGAGTACCCTCCTGGCGCTCAAGTCGTTTCCCAAGAGCACTGCGAGGTTTAGGGGTAAGCAATGTGTATGTGGGCAACAGGTACTCGTAGATGCGGGAAGAGCAGCATTTGCGGCACTCAAACGATTTGTTGGTCCTGCTCAGCCCCCAAACACGAATCTGGTCGGGCAAATGTGAATTGATTTTTTCTACAATATCAGGATCCTCTACAATGAGCTTGAGGGAAATGACGTTACCGGCAGCGTGCACGCCCTTATCGGTTCGAGCCGCTCTGATGAGCGAAGACTTTTTGGGGTCATTGGAATTGTCCTTTGAGATCGCACCAGCCTTGCAAAATGCATCAAACAGGTCTCCCTCGATGGTTTTGTGGGGGGCATTAAGCTGCATACCATGGTAACCAGTGCCACAGTATCCAATCATCACAGCCATCTTGCGTTTGGGAAGACGGGCTTCCTTGGTAGCAGCACTATTTTCGAGATCTGTACTGGATCTGGTCCGCTTCATTGGCATTATGAGTGAAAATACTCGATTAAAGAAGCGCTTTGTCATGAAAATTTTCAGCAAAGAGGCCAAATAGTGGTCATTGGTGCTATTGACCAGACTTGGCTGAGACTGCTAGTGCTCATGTGTGGGATGTGGGCTACAGTTTAAGGTCTGTGCAATGGTATACAAACCAATCAACTTAGTTCAACATTGACCAGATTTGGATGCGCTCCACTGAATTGCCAGCAATCTGGCAAAAAAAAGAAAAAACAATCTATTTTTCCAATTGAGCGATTACTCGGTGTTGCCATAGTGATTAGCGTATACTGCTGCTGGAATCGTTACTTGGATATATATATATATATATCTACATGTATATGTATATGTATACGTATTAGCGTCGCTCCTGCTCACGCTTCCAGACAATGTTTGTATCAGTGCCCCCATAACCGCCCCATATCGTACACCCATATCGCTGAAGTTCTCATCTAAATGCCTATCAGCCCAAGCTAATCGCAACTAGCGCGGCATATTATTTTCCCATTTGAGATAATAAATATTATATGCGGGAGCCTGCATAAGCGGGATATTTTCCTTGATGCAGCCTAATGAGTGGCGGATCGATATTCGAAAACACTGCAATTCAATCACACTAATCAATCTCGTAGGAGGCCGATAAATAGACGTTATAGCTTCACGGGGTGTCGCGTTTGAGCACCCATTCCTGTGGTACCGTTGGCATGCAGCACAGTATGCAATGCCGAGAGGGTTACATTACAGAGGGCCGCGCCTGCAGACTCTGAATATGGATTTCAAAGGCTTCATTCTCACCCCCCTCTGCAGACGTTAAGTAGGCTGTGAAGCAGATATATGCCGATATATGCCGATATAAACCCCCGGTAGACATTTTACGGCTACAATCCATTTAGATGTGGCATGTTAAAGGGTACGTGTACAAATTGCGGTGGGGTGTAGATCATTGCAGCGCGTCCAGTTTAGGTACGGCATATGCACATGAGTCGGAAGATGCGCTCCGAATGCAGCATGAAGATCCCCGAAAGATAACAGCCCAACAAGTCTTTGAGAGTAGCGAATTAGTCCATGATAGCAGTGGGAGCACACTAATTAATATGATACGCCCCGGCCCGTCCTTGAGCACACTGCTAGCGCTTGCGGCATCCTTGCGGCATCCTGCCAGCCTTGAGTAGATACCAATATCACTCAAAGTATCAGTATGATGATGACGCTCGGGCGAATTCTAGAGCCGTGACTTTTGCTCGCATCCTTTAGAATCGGGACTTTGAGCGAGCATCCTTTAGATTTCGAGCACAGCAACAGCAATCCTATAAGGGGCTGCGCACACGGTGACCAGAGCGCCAAATTGAGTCTAGCTGCTTTGACATTTGCGGCCTAGAGTGGCTGGCCTAGAGGGCTGGCCTTGGAGCGAATAGGTGCCCTAGAACAGTGTGCTGAACTCCAGAGCCTGCCCGGCTTGCGACCGAAGATCTTCATGCATGCACCGAATACCCGAACAGGAGCCTCAAGCGTGCATTTTTTACGCTCTACCGCACAAATACCCTCGTGATGGCGGAGCTGTCCGATGCTATATACCAGCGATAGTGATTTCGCATCCAACTGAATCTCATCAGGTCACAGCCGGTCGAGACCCGACCCTCGACTAGTGGCCTCGCGTGACTCAAACCACATGGTTGAATCACCAGCCCAGCAGTGCGAGCTCAAGCAATTACGGCTCTCTTGTGCGTAAGATCCGGGAGTCAGTCAATGGGGTGTCTGTTATGCCCTCTAATGGTGTTGAGGTATTCTGCCGCCGCTTCACAACACCATAAACACCACGAATCACACCATATATGAGACCCGAGTTTGTGTATTCCTGAAACGCTTGCTTGTTTATGGGTAGGCAGTAGTAGCCAATCCTGCTCAAATTGCTTGTCAGTGTGCTTGTAACTATAAAGATTAATAGGATTTATATTCTCTGGTTGCTAGGAAATAAGTGAGTAAAAGAGCTAAAGAACACGTAGACAACACCATGAGCACCCATGTTCATGGAATGTTCATGGAATGTCTTTAGTAGTCACGGTAGTCACAGGCGTCCATGGTAGTCAAGGTGGCCACAGTAGTCACAGTAGTCCAAGCCATACACAAGATCTTCAAAGATCGTCAGCATAACATAAAAATCTATAAATAAACTACGCTAATGCGCGAATATTCCGGTGAAATGCTCCTCAACGGTACGGTGCCGCATATACAGCATGCTACCGCGGCTTGACATAATCCTAGACCGCTTACCATAGCACCATGGACATGGACCTAGAGGATCCTGGGGCTGGGGCGCCCCCCCAGCTGCCCAAGAAGCATGTAAAGCAGAGAGGCGCAAAAGTTTTCCAGTGCACGGGGTACGGCGATTGCAACATGACGTTTTCGCGGAGCGAGCACCTCGCGAGGCACATTCGCAAGCATACGGGAGAGCGGCCGTTTAGGTGTGACTGCGGGCGCACGTTTAGCCGGCTGGACAATTTGAGACAGCACATACAAACGGTGCACGCCAATGAGTCGCAGCTGTACCATGCGTACTCCAAGAACCAGGCCCCGGGGTACTTTGTACCGCAACAGACACCCCCACAGCAGCCCGCGCAGCTGCCGCCACAGCCCCAGTACTATGCAAATTACCAGTACGTTTCTCCGCAGTGGGGCTCCCAGCAGAGCCTGCCCAGCGTCCAGGAGCTCCCGTTTGCCCAGGACGGCCTGCAGCTACCACCCCTCTCGCACTCGCATGACTCGCTCCCGAGGCGCAGTCCCGTGCTCAGTAGTGCTAGTTCTGTTCACTCGGTGGAGTCGGGCCTGTCTATAGGCTCTGTGTCCAGCGGGGTGAGCCAAAAAAGCCAGACCTCTGCGTGGTTGAATAATGTCCTGAACTCCCCAGAAGATAGCCCCAGAAGCCGGGAAGAGTCCATGCTTCCTAGCGTACAGGAGCTTTTCCCCGATGAAAAGAGGTCCAAAAAGAGACAGGTTTTGAGCAAGCCCCTCCCACCACTTCCGAGAGAGTAAACGATCAAGTCTCGGAGTGTTAAAGGCTCATTGAAAATTCAAACTTTTTTTCTTGGCTCTTTTATTTATAATGCATGCGTTCCTTTAATTACTGCTCGATTCCTCTGTAGATTCTAGATAATTAAGCGAACTACTATCCGGTGGGTTGGGGGTGGGAAGGAGAGAGTAGGGAGAGTATTGGAGAGTACAGGAGAGTACAGCCAGCTCATCACCTCCAGTCACCTCACCACCTCCAGTCACCACCACTCAGTGCGTCTACACTTTGACATGGAGGGATCTATCGATAGTTTCCAAGACGATCCTGAGTCAGCACCACCCGTTTTGGAAAGCTGGTAAAGAGCCACACCCAATTTGACCCGATCTCAGCTTCCAAGTAGTTGTGCAATATATATCATGCTCTCTATACACACACACACACACACACCTGCACATTGACCCAATCAATACATGTATCGCCAGCCCCCTCTACCGTCCACGTGACAAACCCTGCGTCCATGTTCTCGCTTTGTCAGTCCTTAACCAAACTAGAGGGCGACGAGAGTTTCTCTTCCCAACACCATGAGCTACTCATCATCGCCAACGTCCTCTAATGGATCGTATTATGACTCCAATAGCCGCCCCTCGAGCGCCTCTCCCACATTCAATCAAGACCCCATGGTTTTCAAGATGCGTTACGACGCAGGCAGAGGGTTCGACCCAGATGACGACTTTGAGTTTTGTCCTCAGCTCACTCGATACCCTCAGACCCCCGAGAGACCCATCAGCACCGCTGTTTTCCCCGCAGCCATCCCCCTGAACCTCACTGCCGCCGCTGCAGCTGTCAGCCCCGTGACTCGCCCTACTCAAGCTAGGAGGGCGCTAGACATTATCAACCCCGCTACAGGACTTCGTGTGTCTTCTCCAAAGTCCCGTAGCTAATATTTCTCGCCTCAGGATCTCCGTTTTGTGCAGGCCCGTTTGGCCCCTTATGGGCATTGACCTATTGGTGCCATCAACGCCTCGTATCTCGGTATTCTCAGCGGCTGGTCCGCTCATACGGCTTAAATTATTATATTTTATGTATTAGCTTAACATTGTGTTTCTGGTATACGAGCTGACCGGACGACAGACACGGGCAACGAGTGGAGGACGTTTCGAGGGCATCTCCAGGAAGTTCTAAATAAAACTATCAAGACAACAGGCATCCAGCCTTGGTTTTCCCTCGTGCATTCACTTGTGCATTCACTTGTGAGTCCTACTTGCCCAGCACAGCCTTGTAGGGTGCCACAAATGGCTACCGAAAAATGGATTTGAAACTGAAATATTTTTATCTAGCAATCAAAGATCAACCTTAATAGAGTATCCGAAGCCTAATAATGTTCGCTTCATTCCAGAGGTGCAGAATCTGCATCCAGGAGTCTGTGGCGAGTGAGTTAGCTTAGCGAAATAAGGTTTGGTGGTGGGGTAGGTAGGGGTGAGTGGGGTGGAGTAAAGAGTGGGTGGCCAGGTTGGAGGAGCTAACTAGTAGTAGTGAATGCCCAGGCAGGAGACCCAATAGCTATCGTAGTCAGTAACGGTATCTAAAGTAGCGCAACTGGTATGCGACTATAACCAGGCCTCCTCCGTACACACAGCCCATGCAGATACACAAGTCCGTGCCAATGATTATACAGCGATTCCCATAACCACAGCTATTACCTTCTACCTGTTACTCTTTACCCTTCCTCTACCCTCTTCCCCTCCCCTTTACCTCCACCCTCCCTACCCTCCTCTACCCAAGACCCTGTATGGTAATACAGGCACAGCGAGTGCTCAATGACTGGTTTGAAATCTCCCGTGTAGCCCATATTCCTTATAAAGTATATGTACCTAGTGTGGCTCGAGATGAGCCGCTGCAAATCACCAAAGTAGCAGCTGCTCTTCGATACGAGGACCCAACCATTCTGTACTATTCAAAGGGAAGGGAGCTGTGGGTTTTCGGGATAGATGAGCCTCCCAAAGCACCGGCGCTTAGATTTAGTCTAGTACAGAGCAGCAAGGGCACCATCTTGCCCAGCTCAGCCGCATTACCCCACTCTTCAGATGCGGTGCAGCCATGGAGGTTCCTGGCCGCAGTGCGCAATATGGTCGCGGCGCACATGATATCCACTCAGGATTACCTGCCGTTTGGCGAAAGGCTCATTGATATCAAGACAGGCGAGCTCACCCATGTTGTCCCTGGGATCACCTCCAATGGCACCCTGCATTTGCGACTGGATCGTATAGACACAAAGCTGAGGCCCTCAATTAGCAAAGAAACGCCCATTGTATGGCTGATTCCACTCGGAAAGCAGGCGCGATTGGTCGATACTTTTGCCGCACCCTCACCGGCATTAGCAGAGCAGTTTGCGCAGTTTCTCAACGAGATTTGCTTTATCTCCCTGCCAAGACTCACAGAGGGGCTCTGGGTCCAAGTACGGTGCGACGGACACGACGTTATATGGCCGCAAGCGCTGGTTGTGAGCTCTCAGGAACCGCCCATGAACTTGGGCTGGCTGAAATATCTGGACAATGTGACAAGAATGGTGGAGCAGACAGAAGAGATGGCAGAGATGGAAAAAATGGACGAGACCGGCGAGCCGTACCAGCCCGAGCAGCATGCCGCTCACCACCATCACCTGATGGCTACACTACCCTCTGTGTATATGCCACCGCCATTACCACCCCCGCCGCCTACTCCATCTACACTGCTTGTAGCTAGTGATGGCGTTTATCCCACCCCACAAGATAATTCGCCCGAAGTTGCCACCCACGAGCACATTCACATCCCATCATCAGCGGCACCCGCAACACCTGCAGCACCTGTGGCCGCTGGCGGTATAAAACAGGAGCTAGGTAACCAGAACCTGTCTTCGGATCCTGTGCATGCTCCCTCAACGGTGGAAGAATGGCCAGAAGACGAAGACTGGGACGAGGCCAATGAAGAAGTCACTATTGCTGATTTCAACTACTTTGACGTCCCCACTGCGAAGCCCACAAGCGAGCCCCCAAGAATGATTCCTGATGCTGATGCTGAGAAACCGAGCAAACGTCTCAAGGATGATCAAGCCAAGCTCTCGCCAGCAACTCAAGTGTCAAGCTCAACACGCGTTAGCGGCGCTTTTGCTCCTCTTGATTTTCACTCCTCACTGGGCATGGACCAAAAGTACCTAGAAGGAGGCCGTTATTTTACCCCAAACGAGGGGGAAGAGGAAGAAGAACAGGAAGACAGCCCCGAGGACCAGCTGCCGGTGAGAAGCGCCACCCGTTCTTCTCCCAGCTCTGAAGGTAGTCTCGAAGATGATAACGAGGATGATAGTGACGACGATATGAGTACAGAGAATATCTCAGAGGGAGACATCCAAATCCCTGATCCTTGGTCTTTTAAAGCGGAACCCGATGTAGTGGAACATGGGCACCCCCCAAGAGAGGATGAGCGCTACGGTGACCCGCAAACGTACTTTAGCATCTCGCGCCAGCGCCACAATAACATCTCTGTTTATGCAGTCGATAACCGCAAACAGCCCTGGCATGTAGAATCATGGATGAACCTCATGACTTTGACCCTCAAACCAACTGCCACAGACTATATCTCCGACGAAAGCCTGCAGGCGCTCATGGAACAGATTGTTTGGGATAATGGAGACGCGTCGTACCTGTGCCAGGGCTCTATGGTCTACGGTATGCGCTCTCCCGCGAGACAAATTTTTGTGAATGGCCTCAAAAGTCTCTATCCTGCAATCAGACGATTGAGTCTAGCCGATATATGCATCAATAACTCCACTATTGCTGGAACAGGAGTACCATCGAGACCAATGTCCCCCGTGATCCCCGGTGCTGAGGCGCCCCAGAAGCAACCAGCGAGTAGTCCGTCGACCCCTGGTGGAGGCGGAGGAGGAGCAGGGGCGCCTCCTGAAGAGCTGCAGTTTACACTTTTGAGCCCTCCCCTGTACTCTATAAAGCGTATGGGACAGTACCACAAGGCGAGGTCAGCCATACTCCGGTTCTGGAAATCGTTTGGGTTGCAGCCGATTGGCGAAAGCCGTGATATCGTCTTGGTCGAAATGTCCCTAAGCTCGCGAATCAGGTCGCAAACCCGGCTCCAGCTGCTGCAAAACGCTAAAGCCATGTACGAGGGCTGCTATTTAGGTAAAGTGACGCTGCCCACTATTGGCCCGGTTAAAGATGGATTAATGGAAATTAATGAAGATTTAGACTATCTCAACCCAGACACCTTGGGGGACCTCTACGAGAATGCGTGCTCTGTGTTGAAGCAGGCGCTTGCCGAGCGGTTCCCGCCCCAAACCAAAGTGCTGCTCCTAATGTCTTGGCCCTCAACCCACCGAGCCACGGTGCTTCCTTTGGCCCGTGGGTATCTCGCGATCAAATCCGGGTTCCCCAATATTCGGTGGCACCTTTTGTCTAATGAACACGAGCATCTCTATCCGGACGAGATCGGGACCCAAAGCCAGTTTCAGCTGCTCAAGCAGGCCCTTGTGTGGTATGATAAGTGGGTTGGCCGATCAGAGGCTGGCCTGGAGCCGGCGTTCAAGCTCGCACGCCTAGTGCCCCACTCTATCAATTTGAGGTATGATGAAAAGCCCTCGGCCCAAATTTTCGATACTGACCCCACAATGCACATTGCATACTCTGTTTCAATGGATAATCGGTGGGTAGCTGCAGCATGGACTGATCAATGGGCGTCTGTGACCCGGATCAAGGTGTATCGCCTCGTGGTTTCGGATACTAGTGCTCAATCTCCGGCAGTCGATTGGGATGTCAAAACTACCACGCCTCTAACCGGAAAACGGATGGAGTCGGTATTCAAGCAGATTTGGCTGGACACGGTGAGTATTTGCAGCGCCAGGCCAAAAGACACTGCCACCTCCAAATGGAGAATTGCCCTCATCAAGGCTGGCCCTATTGATTCCAGCGAGGCAAAAATGTGGTCGAGGGTTCAGTCCAGTGTAGCTTGGGAAAACACATCCAGCATCAATATCCTCAGCATCCCCCGGTACTCTGCCCTAACTGTCCATGATGGCGAGGTTCTTTTCCCTCATGTCGCTATGGCATTGTCTTGTGAGCCCCGAGAGGCGGGAGGAGGGAGAGAGCCTTCAGAGGGACACTCTCCTACTGCCACTACAGCTCGACGCAACGACAATGTGATTGTATCTGCAGTGGACGAAACTCACGGAATAGTTTTCGAGACCAAGATCCACGAGCTCGAGAATAACGCGCCAGTAATCGCGGCCGGCGTCTTTCTCAAACCTCTAAACTCGCCCTCCTGTAGTGGCAACATTCAGCTCGAGGTGTGCCTTGTTCATGGAGTAAACATGACCAAAAACTCCATGAAGCAGATCCTCGGCCAGTTCCGCCGCCTCTCGTCACTGAGCGAGAATACCGGCGTCAGCGTCGATACCACGATCCTCCCGTGGCATATTGCCGCTGTACAAAAGATGGTGCAGGCACTATCAGCTATTTAATTAAACATTAATGCACTAGTGAAATAGTCAACAATGCACTATTGAAATAGTCAACGCTATAACACTATCACTGGAAATAGTCCAGGTTCATGGCATCGTCGAGCTCGTCCATACCCATCGGTGCCGATACGTCCATATCAAAGCCATAGGTGAAGCTACTATCAGGCTCCAAGAGAGGCTCTGCTGTAGCTGATACCGGGATTTCTGCCGCTTGGGGGACATTAAAGATAGAGGCATCGGGCTCATCGTCTATGGGAAGCTCCTCAACCACGTCCATGTGCTTTTCGTAGATTGCATGGAACTTGTTGACGTATTCGGTGGCCAACTCGGTGACGAGCTCGGCAAACGCACCCGAAGGCACGAGGTTGGTGGAGCTAACGCGCTTGACAAGACGACTGAAATAGAGCACCACGATAGCTACCTCGACCTCGGTCTTGCTGGAGGGCGGCCCTTCAATGTTCTCGACCGTCAGCCTCATCATTTCACTGGTTCCAAAGTACTTGATTCCCATTTCAAACAGCCGGCTGTCAATCACTGGTATCCCCACCGGCTCACTTTGCCACTGCACGATGCCCTTCAAGGTAGACTGCAAAGCATACACGAAGCTGCCCTTGATTTCGGGCTTTGAAAACGTGATTGGTTGTGCTCGCGCAACGAGTTTACCAATGAGCTGCTCGACATCGGTGGCTTTGATGTTGAGGTTGCTAAACTGCTCAAACAAGGGCGCGGCAATATTGATCACTGCCCTGAGCTCGGGAGAGGCAGATCTGCGTTCGATACCGGCCAATAAATACCGCAGAACCTCGAGGTTGCCGTTGGAGTTGAGCTGGGCCCAGATATTGTACAAGACGGTTTGGAGGATCGGGGTCAGGCTCAGCGCGAGCGATGGCTGCAACAAGTGGTCGAGGCTCATGTTGAGGGTTTCCAGGCTAATGACTTTTTCTTCATACGCCAGCACTAGCTGCTTTATGAGCGCAGGAAAGAGCTCAAACACCTCTACTGGCGACCGCAGGCATTCGTCGGTGAACCCCCTGCCACCGACTAGCGCATTGATCCAGCTGCCCAAGAGTTCCTGGACAGGGTACGCCATATCCTCGAAATTCGAGTACATTGATGGCTCCTGGAACAGCTGCTTGAGCGCCCAGGACGATTGCTGCTCGGCAGTAGTGACGTGGATCTCATAGCGCTCCAGGAGCAGCCTCACAAACATGAGAATGCCCCCCACGTCACCATATAGCTGGATGGTCACCATTGTGTCTGTTTGGGATGATGCAGACTCGAGCCGCTTGACCAGGTTGTCGAGCACGGACTTGATGGGAACGTACATTGATAACGCGTCGCAGCTCTCGATCTTATTGAGGAATGCTACACTCATCCAGCACAACTGCCTGAGGCTAGCGCGTGGGTTCCTCACAAACTTGTGGAGCTCTTTGGCCGCCACCTCCATAGCCAACGGCTTCATTTCCGGTAGCGAGTCAACTAGACGAACCACGAGGGATTGTGAGTATGAAAGGGTTTCCGAGGAGCTCAGCATTCTGCCTATATCTTTGGCAGGAATATCTAGAATATAATCGAGATTTTCGGGGTGTGGCTGGTAGTTGCGGTGCAAAACGTGAAGAACCGATGAGTCGCAGAGGCCCAGGTCAATACATGTGCGGGTGAAATTGAGCCTTGCCTCTCTTTGATCTGCAGCATTGGCGACTTCTTTATCCATTGTGGTTAGCAGTCTTGTGAGGGCGTTGTCGAGAGGCTGCCCATTGGCCAAAAACCGCAAAATAAGCGGCAACTTTTTGCCCACAAACTGCTCCCAAATCGATGCGCGATTCTTGAGAGTGAGGGCAGAGGCGTATGCATCAAAAGCAGTGAGAGCCAGCTCGTACGCCAGTGTAGATGTTTTTTCGCTCGGCCAGAGGATATCCAGTTGCTCAGAGAACAGCTGGTTCCCCGGGAAGAGCACACAGTTGCTGATAAACTCGTCGAGCCACAGCAGCCTAAATGTACGCCCAGGGGTATACGAGAGTTTCTGGTTATCTTCATGCGCACGCGAAGGTCCAAATGCATTGGCATAGCGGATATCGATTTTTCGGAGGTCAGACGCCAAAGTGGGTACACTGGCCAGTATGAGGGGTGCCAGCGGGGACGCTCCAAGGCTTGTTACCATGAAATCGCTCTCCACCGACCCATTCTTTCCCTGCTGTGCCAGCCCTAGAATTGAATCAGCAGCAGTCACCGGGTCATCAAAAGGAGCAGTCAAATCCTGGAAACCCTTGGAAAGGTATGCCATCACCCCCTTTGTAGCATCAGTACGCTGCAGGACATTCTCCTCGGACCAAATTCTCAGCAATTTGCCCAAGGGAAGCAGCGATTTGGGATTAACTGTGAGCTGCAACAGGTACTCATAGAGCAGCGGGATGTGGGGCGATTGAATTAGCTCAAGCAGGATTGCGGCTGCTTCATCGGTCTGATCGGGCGTATCCTGTAATTGGTCACACAAACGAGCATACAACTGCGGTGGCCAGCGCCGAAGCAGTGCTGTTTGGGTTACCTCTTTGAGCATTGTCATCAGCTAACTGAGAATCCGGGGTGGGAGCAGATATGGGGGATACAGGTTGAGACACAAGCTTCGCTGCCGTTTTGGATGATTTATAGAATTGTACTTTTGTCTCATGGCCGATTGTGTTGGTCAGTGGCGAGTATCCATGTTGGTCCAAAGTGCTGAATGTGGGGTGTGTAAACGAGCACACACAGGACATTTCGGGTCACCTTGTACAGAATTATATGAATAACTGCAACCCGAGGGGAGGAGCAGCACAACAAACTGAGGCTGCATAAATGAAAGGTACATGAAAGTGCTCATGCATGCACCACCACGTGCACCAGAAAGGAAATATCAAATACGAAATACTTTTAAATAGAAAAAAAAAACCAAACTCAAACACCTAAACCCAAAACCTAAACATGAAAAAACTTTGTGTGGGTCTCTTGGCCACCGGTGACTAAGATTTTTTTTTTCTGCCAGCATATAGCACCCCCTCTCCCAGAATTTTTCAATGAAGATTTTCACTGATATCCTTTCTGGCGACGAGTTGCTCAGCTCTGCCTTTGACATCAAGGAGGTTGATGGCGTCGTCTACGAGGTCGATGCTGCCATGATCAACGTCAAGTCCGGTGCTGATGTTGACATTGGTGCTAATCCCAGTGCCGAGGGCGGTGACGACGAGGTTGACGAGGATGCCATTCAGGTCAACAACGTTGTTTACAACTCCCGTCTCCAGCAGACTTCCTTCGACAAGAAGGCTTTCGGTGTCTACATGAAGGGGTACATGAAGGCTGTCAAGGCCAAGCTCCAGGAGACCAACCCCGACGCTGTCTCTGAGTTCGAGAAGGGTGCCGCCACTTACTTCAAGAAGGTCGTCTCCAACTTCAAGGACTACGACTTTTACACCGGTGAGTCCATGGACCCCGATGGAATGGTCATTCTCGGCAACTGGCGTGAGGACGGTACCACTCCTTACCTTATCTTCTGGAAGCACGGTCTCAAGGAGGAGAAGATCTAAGTAGCTCTAATCTAATTTACTTGTGGATTTGTGGGTTTGCAGCGTTATAGCTGTTTTGGGTGTTGGTGCGACTAGCGTGCAGCCGACTAGCGTGCAGCCCGACTAGGTGCCATAAATATGCAGGTGGGTACCCTGTAGTCCATGATTGCACAACTTGTAGCGCTTGCAGTGATTTTCACATCGTCGACATTCGCAGTGTTTCTTCCTGTTGTTGGGACCTTGCCCCCCACTGCCCTGTTTATCGGCCAACACTTTGGGTCTGGCGTTATCCTCGCTACCGGCTTGGTTCATTTGTTGGAGCCTGCTGTCGAAGCATTGGAAAGCGTAACTGAATTTCCTTTGGCGTACGCACTTTCTCTGGGCATGATCTTTGTTGTCCTGTTTATCGATGGTCTCCAGCGGCGCAATGGCCATGGCCATTCTCACGACTACTTGATGGAGGAGAGTGGGCACAAGGAGGACAAACAGCGAGCAAGCGGAAATGTCGCTTCAGTGATTGTTTTGGAGAGCGGCATCTTGTTTCACTCGGTGTTTATCGGTATTTCTGTTGCGTTTGCCGACACAAATGCATTGGCCATCGCGACGGTGGTTCACCAGATGTTTGAAGGCATCGGACTGGGGGCGCGTCTGGCAGCTGTTGAATGGGACGCAAGCTGGAAACCACGGGCGCTGGCATGGGCATACGCTCTCGCTACTCCTCTAGGGATAGCCATTGGACTTGTTGGCGGGAAAAGCTCTCCTGCCATGACCGGCGTGTTTGATGCTCTCTCCTCCGGTGTGCTGCTCTACACTGGACTGGTAGAACTCATTGCAAACGAACTGATGGGGCAAATGCTCGCTCGGCCTCTAGCAGAGTGGATCGGTGCCTACGCCTCTACCCTGGTTGGTGCTGGATGCATGACCGCACTCGCCCACTGGATCTAGATCTAGCTGAACCTGCACATATCCAAGAACTTGAAAGCAACGCATTAGCTACTACATAACGCATTAGGAGCTACTACAACGCAGCTCATTAGGTCTATAAATATATCTAGGCGTCATTTTTCTCTGCCTTTAGAGCAGTGAGCTGCTTCCAGAGGTTTTCTGCGGTTTGCTGGGCTTCCATGGCGGTGCGTCTGGCTTGGTTCTCGGAAAACTCGAGGTCGGCGATCCGGCGTTTCAAGAGATCATTCACGAGCTCGAGTTCGCTGACGCGGGTCGTGAGTTCTTTGTTGACCTCTTCAGTATTGCGCACGGGTTCAGCTGGGCGGATCCCCGGGAGCATTGTCTTTTCATGAAGTTCAGAGGCACTGATATGCTGCAAAGGAGGCACCCGCTCGAGGCCTTCAGGGGGACTCCTAGGCAACAGGAGCTCGCTCATGCTTCCTCGCACCAACTGGATATTAGGAGGACTAGGAACAGGTGCTGGGCTGCGTGAGATGGATGGTAACGGGAATGATCCCTGAGGTGTGCGCACAGGCGTTGGCTGCTGCTGTGAAGGATCAAAGGTGTAGGGGGAGGGCACAACAGATGTATGGGACTGTTGGGGCTGGGGGCTGGGCTGAGGTGCGACGGCTGGGGGTGCACTATCAGGGCCGGGTGCACTATTAGAACCTCTGGCCAAGGATGAGGGTTGTGCGACAGATGTAGATGCAGCGGCGCTGGGGTACTGCTGGCGCTCAGCCGAGGCACTACGCTGCTTATCTGGGCTCGAAGCGCGAGGCGACGACGAAGCTACACGAGGACGTTTCGGATGTGATCTGCGTCCTAGAGAAGTATTCCGGCTGCGATTTCTGCTTTTGATGACATCGGTCTTGAGAGAAATGGGCCGGCGACGACCATGGAGCTTGAAGAACAAGCCGCACGCATTGCAGAGGATCTGGCCGTTCTCGTCACGACGCCAAAGAGGGGTTGTGGTCGTCAAACAGTTTTGGCAAACAGTTGTTCCAGGCCTGGGCTGCTCGGTTCCCCTTGAGGCGGCAGGTGTGGCGGATGGTGCTATCGGACGGTCGGTCTCGTCCTCCACCAGATTTACATCGGAGCTCTCTGAATTATGCGTTTTTAACATATCACCCTGCGGCATATTAGCTGCTACCACTCCACTCATTGTAAAACTAAGTTGTAAAAAATTGTCTCGATCAACAAAAGAACCTGGGAATGGTGGGAACACCTCAAGGTATTTAATCTATTTCCAAGCTATTACTAAGAGCAGATTTTCATTGCTGATAAACTCCGATTAGCCTTTGCCGAGAGCCCTAAATTATCGTGAATTGCTTGTATAGTATAGATCAATGTATAATAATAGTGAATAGCGTAGACCCATGGACAAGCAGTGTACGACTAGTGTCTAGATCCGCTGAAGCGATGCTTTTATACATATCTCTATATGCACAAGAGTGGGTCCTTGCAAGATTTAACCAGCAGATCGTGTATTTGGCACTATGGCTTGATTTCCTTTGAATATACCGAGCCTCGGTGGTGACTTTTTCACTTTGATACTGCGCGATATCTCGACCCTAAACACTTCCGAGATATGTCATCACCGCTTATCCAGGTAGGTCTGTGCGAACATTTGAAATACAGAGAAACAACGGCGTAAGACTTTTTTGCTTACAGTGAGATGCCGATAGCCCCGGCCAAAGTCGGGGCCAGGTTATGCTAATAATTGTCTGGTGAGTAGAATAGATACGTAGAGGTGCGTCATGAAACGCCTGAAAAATACTTGAATTCCCACGCAAACAGACACAGTCCAGAGCAAAGTATATCATTGGGGGCAGATCAACATGCGAATTCCCTTATCTGAGCCCTCAACAATTCGGCGACCCTGACAGCAACGCAGCAATCTGGGGAAAACTTTGGCTTTAAGAGATCCTAGTGATTATTTGAATAAGGAAAACTCAAAACAGCTCGTATCGGTCTCGGTTCTAACAGTCGATAAGGTGATCTTCACACCCGCTGCATGAGCTGGGGTACATGCGTGTCGGCTCTAAACACTTGAAACTCGAGCAAATAAACACCAAGAGATAGTAATAGGATATTACCGAGTATATGTAGATACTTTTTCAGTGAATTTGCATCGCTTATCGTTATCTGAAAAATTTTCAAAACAGGTGGCATGCATTCATGCAAGGCAGGTTACTAATCCAACTCCTGGATGCTATTGATCTCACGCGCAGGCCGCTACAGCCTTCTGTTTGCTCAAGGCATGCCAAAAAATTATCTTTTAGGTATTTATACTAGATTAAATCTCATAGGGCCGTGATTGGCTCGGGGTTCCAACGCACTTGACTTACATGTATATATCCCCAGCAAGACAGTTAGATTTAGTGGCATTTTACTTCGCAGCGGTATGCCGAGCCACTATCAATGTGCCGCCCCCGCAACTCACGGATTGTTCTGGAGCGAGAACCCTTTACACCCCATGTACACCCCTTGACCACCCCCTTGTTTTCTTTTCCCCAAAAAATTATACTTTTTGTTTTTTATTACCGGGGGTACCCAGGGGGTGCTAACCTTATTCACCCTAGCCCTTGAAAAGATTATATCACCAAAGTTTTTCAGAAAGTCGTCTTTTTCTGTGTAAGGGAAAAAAAAAAAAAGATGCGTATTGAGACATGCCATTTTTGCTCTGCACCGGTGTACCCCGGCCACGGCATTACCTTTGTTCGTAACGATGCAAAGCAGTTCAAATTTTGCCGTTCAAAATGCCACTCCAACTTCAAGTTGAAGCGTAACCCCCGTAAACTCAAGTGGACCAAGGCTTTCCGTAAGGCAGCTGGAAAAGAGATGGTTGTCGACTCGACCCTTGCATTTAATCAGCGTCGTCATATCCCTGTCCGTTACAACCGTGATCTTGTGGAGAAGACTATTGAGGCCATGAGTCGTATCGAGCAGATCCGTGCTCGCCGTGAACGTGCCTTTTACAAGAACCGCATGCGTGGTAACAAAGCACGCCAGCTTGCTCTGGATCGTAAACTCGTTGAGGACAATTCCGAGTTGTTGCGGAGACGCGACGTCGAGGTCCAGCGTGCCGCTGAGAAGGTTGCAGCTCGTGAAGCCGCTGCTGCTCAAGAAGAAGAAGAGGAGGAGGACGTTGAGATGTCTGCCAGTGAAGAGGCCGAGTCTGAGTCTGAGTCTGAGGACGAAAAGGTTCCTGTCCTTGTCAAGCGCAGAACCAAGCGCAAGCTCCGTATTTAATTTATTTCGTGTGTTTGGAAGGTGTATTAATAAATATAATTCTAATTCTAATAGAATAGAGGTCCGCTAGTGTCTTCGTTTGTTGATGTAGTTTGCTGAGACGCCGGTTGGGCACTGATGCTGCTCTGGTTCAGGAAACTGTTCCAAATAAACGATTGCTGCATCTCACTGAGGAAATCATAGACATTCGAGCTTGTATCATACATTGACGGATCTTGGAGAGCATCCAGGTTTGTGAATTCGGACATGCCGTTACTTTTTGGGGCAGGGCCTGTAGCAGGGCCGGCTGGATTATGATTGACCTGCGGTTTGTACAACCTCATTGGAGATTGGGAACCGTCGTTATACTGTTCCTGCAAAGAGAGCGGTGATGAGATATTGAGAGCTGGAGTCCCCTGTTCCACCAGTGGCGCTCTGCTGCTGGGGCCAGTGGCTGCTATTGTCTGGCTTGTTCCAGCAGCACTGTCAAGAAACGTATTGATAGACTCGTCACCTGCTTCCGAGACTGTAGAGGGCGAGGCACCCGCCGCATGCTTGTCCCGGCGTACAAGCTCGATAATTGCTTGAGAGAGTAGCTCAAGAGACTTGTGACACGTGACGGCAGCATCGCAATATTTGGACAAGGCATCCATAACCTCGAGCGCCGAAATCACTACCGTTTCCAACTCGGTCAGGGACGTCTTGGCCCGGAACTTTTGGGAGTGGTACAAAACGTAAAGATAAGACGTGCCGGCCAGGAAAATATTGTGAACAGCAGCCCAACTATAGTTGAGAGCCTTTGTAGCGAAAATATCGCTATATGTGCTGATGATTTGCAGACCCGCGTGCGCGATGATCGGCATATGACTTTCCGATGGGTGAGGATTACCAGGACTGACACCAAATAATAAGATCCTCGATTGGTGGTAGTTGAGTTGAAGAAAACCGACGTTGAATTGACAGTTGTTGAGCTCGGGGTTCTGAGAGATGTCCTGCCACCACGCGTCTAATTGACACAGCATGTGTTCACGCCATTGTGTGAGGCCCTCGAATGCGCGCGGGACTTCCTGGCCGTCATAGAGAATTGCTTGGATCTCCCCCTGCATGCGCCTCAGTCTAAATACGGCAAGAGAGACACGCTTATAAGTAGGACCTACTGCAGATGTGCCCACTCCAGTGCTGTCCATGCCATCCACTTCGGTGCCGTCTGTAGTCTTATAAGGCACTCTTGAATCGTCCAAAGATGAAGGAAAAGGAGTGCGAGCACAGTAATCTGGAATTCCTGGGGGCCGGCCCAGATAGACGGATATTTGTCGATCAAGAGAGTATGCACACCAAAAGAGCCGCCTGCAAAGCTCATTAGTGGATTTTGAGACTGTGGTGGAGCGGCGCTCATTGTGTAGGCCTAGCTCTTGACACATGCGCATGGCGGTTCCCACGACATGCCAGATACCGGGGTACGCGGGTCTCATAACACTGTAAAGCCCGAGCAGGAGCACTCCCTGCAGTGCCTCCAGCCGATCCGGGCTTGACAAGACGATTTTGTAGTATTTCATGGCAGTGAGGTGCAGGCTCTCTGCGAGCTTCTCGTCGTACTCTTGTTGGCAAGAAGCCACTGAAACCGCGAAAACGCTGTAAAGGAAATAGAGGCAGCGCCGAATTGCCACGCTGGGGTAGGCATAGTTACCTGTATCCACACAAATCCGGTAATATGAACCGGGTGGGGGGTCCTCGAGGACCATGTCGAGTGCAGGAGTGGTGGAATTGGTAGCCAAGTTTGTGCTGGGGCTCAGTCTGCCATACACTGGCTCCAAATAAGAGCGAACAAACGCCTCACGGTGCAGGATAGGCATCTGCGGGTTTGCCTTGTGAAAGTATACTTGCAGGTACTGCTCAGCCACTGGTTTGCTAGGCAGCACCACATCTTGAGGACTGGCTTCAATGGGGACTCTAGGGGTCGTTTGCAGGTGTCGGGCGTCCGGCAAGTTCTCTTTAAGGGCTGCACCGAGGATATTGGAGAAGGTCACCCCTGAGGCTTCACCCAAATACGAGCCGCCCACGACGTGCCCGAGGTCCAGAGTGTTCTCATCGCGCTTTGCAAGCTCTGTCTCGAGCTCTTTTACTC
The DNA here is from genome assembly GCA_030582055.1 of Wickerhamiella lipophila. Lineage (NCBI taxonomy): Eukaryota > Fungi > Ascomycota > Dipodascomycetes > Dipodascales > Trichomonascaceae > Wickerhamiella > Wickerhamiella lipophila. The sequence goes on along the minus strand of JAKTWO010000047.1, from coordinate 31,801 downwards.
TGCTTTCAAGGTGTGAAAGGTAACTGCGAGGAACGGCGCGGCCACTGGTCGGGTCAGTAGTCAAGCAGGGAGCATTGGCTCTTTCACACGATTTGCACTTTGGTAAATTACGGTCACATTTGGTTTTTCTCAAACGGCAGCGCTGACAAGCTATCGTCGACACCCCGCTGAGGTTTCGCATATCCACCGATAAGTGACTAAGTTTCCTAGTTAATAGTGTAGATTAGATTTGGTAGTGTAGCTGTGCCGGGCTTTCATTTTGATTTGGAGCTGTAGCTGTGACGGGCTTTCCCAGTCGCTGTAGCTGTGCCGGGCTGGAGCTGTCCCATACCACCATAGCACCACCCATCAACTAAACTCAATACCCCCAAGGGATTTATGGGCTAGAGCTTGCTCAACTAGCATTACATTGCGTGTGTTGCCCTTGAACGCTGCTTGAAACACGCTTCCAACAATAGGCACGAGCCCCATAAAGAACCCCTTGTGGAGCGTCGAGTGTAGCTTGGATCTCTGCTTGTTACTCAAGGGAATCTCGAGCTCGTCAACAAGTTTAAGGAGCTGGAGGCCGTCATAGAGGTTCCAGATGGGCCCAATGGCCGGGATCATGCCAATGCCTGCGGTCGAACCCACCTTCATCCCCATGAACTTGGTTGATTGTTCGAGTTTGTACGCACGTTTCCGGAGCTTCTCGATAATGACTCGGTCGTGGCCAGTGATTACCTCGGGAATTGGCCGAACCACCGCTTGCGGCAAAGGTTCCCGTTCATTTTCACACTCGTTTAGCCTGTAGGCAGTCTGGTAGTACGGATCGAGGGACCCAAACATGTACTCTGTACGACGCTCAACGCAATTGACTGGGTCTCTAGAAGCACTAAGATCCATAGTATATGCAGGAGATGAATTTTCTTTGAGCTAGATTATCGATATCGAGGCGAAGCTTCACCTGCATAAATGAATGCAGCGGGGTAAATCTTGGCACATTGAAGCGCATGATTTGTACAAGCCTGTGGGTAGTTGGTAAAGTAGTCAGGATCAACCTGCGTACCTTGGCAAGAGTCGATGCTCTGGCAAGAGTACCCTGTGCCCTACTCAAGAGCCTGCCTCCCCACTTGCAAGTTACTACAGACAGCTATGTACTAGCTGGCCACCAAATATGAATTCCTATCGCCCAATCTAAAAAAGACTGAAATATCCATGTTTATCCTAGATCTATATATCTAGAACTACTAGTAGTTCCCTCCCAGCTCTCTACCTCTACCACTACCTCCCCTACTACCACTGAGTCACGGCTTACAAAAATTTCATGGACTTTTCAAAAGCAGAGACTGAGGTTCTCGAGTACTGGAACAAAATCGATGCGTTCCATACTGCGCTAGAGCTCAATAAAGATAAGCCCGCGTTTACGTTTTACGATGGCCCTCCCTTTGCTACTGGTACCCCCCATTATGGCCATATGCTTGCATCAACCATCAAGGATATCGTCCCCCGGTATGCTCATATGATGGGCTATAGCGTTGAGCGTCGTTTCGGATGGGACACTCACGGGCTCCCTGTTGAGCACGAGATTGACAAGGCCCTGGGCATCAAATCCAAGGACGATGTCATGAAAATGGGTATCGAGACCTATAATGCAGAGTGCCGCAAGATTGTTATGCGCTATGCTGGCGAATGGCGCAAGGATATTGGCCGTCTGGGTCGCTGGATTGATTTCGATAATGACTACAAGACGCTGTACCCTACTTTTATGGAGTCCGAGTGGTGGGCCTTCAAGCAGCTGTTTGACAACAACGCCGTCTACAGAGGCTACCGTGTCATGCCCTACTCCACCGGCTGTACTACTCCGCTGAGTAACTTTGAGGCTGCTCAAAACTACAAGGACGTCCTCGACCCTGCGGTCTCTGTTGCGTTCCCCCTCGTGAGCGACCCTGAGGTCTCGTTTGTTGCATGGACCACCACTCCCTGGACTTTGCCCAGTAACTTGGCGCTTGCGGTTAACCCCAAGTTTGAGTATGTCAAGATCAAGGACGAAAAAACCGGCAAAACCTACATTATCTTGGAGAAACTCATCACCACCCTCTACAAGAAGCCTGCCAAGGAGCAATTGACGGTTGTGGAGAAGATCAAGGGGTCCGACCTGATCGGACTCGAGTATGAGCCTATGTTTGACTTCTTCAAGGAAGAGTACGCCCCCAAGGGTGCTTTCAAGGTCGTTGCTGCCGACTATGTTACTGATGACAGTGGTACGGGTATTGTCCACCAGGCCCCCGCATTTGGTGAGGCCGATTTCGATACTCTACTCAAAGCCAAAATTGTCACCTCTGAGAACCCCGGTCCTTGCCCTGTTGATGATGTTGGTGCGTTCACCGAGGTCGTCACCCCCTGGAAGGGTATCTACGTCAAGGACGCTGACCGCGCTATTATCAAAGACATCAAGGGCCGTGGCCGTCTTGTAAATGATGCCCAGGTAAACCACTCTTACCCCTTTTGCTGGCGTTCAGACACTCCCTTGCTTTACCGTGCTGTTCCTGCGTGGTTTATCCGGGTCACTGATATCATCCCAGACATTTTGAGCAACCTGGAAAAGACCAACTGGGTCCCTGAGACCATCCGCGAGGGCCGTTTCGGAAACTGGATTCGCAATGCCCGCGACTGGAACGTTTCTCGTAACCGTTACTGGGGTACCCCGTTGCCTGTGTGGGTCTCTGAGGATTATGAGGAGATGGTTTGCGTTGGCTCTGTTGCTGAGCTTGAGGAGCTCTCGGGAACAAGGGGGATTAACGACCTTCACCGTGAGAACATCGACAAGATCACCATCCCCTCTAAAAAGGGTAAGGGCACTCTCAAGCGTATCGAAGAGGTGTTTGACTGTTGGTTCGAGTCCGGTATGATGCCTTATGCCTCTCAACACTACCCCTTTGAAAACAAGGATAATTTCCAGCACAAATTCCCTGCTGATTTCATCTCGGAGGGCCTTGACCAAACCCGCGGTTGGTTTTACACCCTGACTGTCCTCGGTAACCACCTTTTCAAAACTTCACCGTTCAAAAACTGCGTTGTTACCGGTATTATTCTCGCAGCCGATGGCAAAAAAATGTCCAAGCGCCTCAAAAACTACCCTGACCCCAACGAGATGTTTGACAAGTTTGGTGCCGACGCCGTCCGCCTCTACTTGATCAATTCGCCTGTTTTGCGTGCAGAGACCTTGCGGTTCAAGGAGGAAGGCGTGCGCGAGATTGTTTCCAAGGTTCTGATTCCTTGGTGGAACTCTTTTAAATTCTTTGAGGCCCAGGCCGCTCTCTTGGAAAAGGACACCGGTATCAAGTACACCTATGACCCCAAGCGGGTCTCCAAGAATGTCATGGACCGCTGGTTGCTTGCTACTTTGCAACACTTGATTGCCCACATCCACAAGGAAATGGAGAGCTATCGTCTCTACGGTGTTGTACCGGGCCTTCTCAACTTTATCGAGGAGCTCACCAACTGCTACATTCGTCTTAACCGTACCCGTCTCAAGGGTGAGAACGGACCCGAGGATACCCAAGATGCCATCAACTCACTGTTTGAAGCCCTTTATGTCTTTGATCGTGCCATGGCTCCCTTTGTCCCCTTTCTCAGTGAGACCATTTACCAGAAGCTCCGCGCCTATATTACTGTAGCTGGTGACGTGAATGTCGACTCTGTCCACTTTTTGGGGTACCCTCAGGTTCGTGAGGAGTTGATTGATGAGCCCACTAAACTCACCGTTGATAACATGCGCCAGGTCCTTGACTTGGGTCGTGGTCTCCGCGAGAAGAACCTTCTCAGCCTCAAGACTCCTCTCAAGCAGCTTGTTGTCATTCACCACGACAAGTCCTTTTTGGACAATATCGAAAAGATGCGTCAGACTATTGTAGATGAGCTCAACATCCACGACCTTGTGCTCAGTAGTGATGAAGCCAAGTACGGCGTCCAGTACAAGGCCCAGGCTGACTGGAAGGTACTCGGTGTGAAGCTTCGCAAGGACGTCAAGCGGGTCCAAAAGGCGCTCCCCGAGGTCTCTTCTCAGGATATTGAAACTTACATGAATACCGGCAAGATCACCGTTGATGGCGTTGAGCTCGTCAAGGGCGATTTGCAGGTTGTTCGTGAGATTGATCCTGAAGTTGCCGCCAAGGGCCAGGCCGTTGCATGCGATGGACAGATTATGACCATCCTCGATACCAATATTTACGATGATCTCAAGGCCGAGGCAACTGCCCGCGAGTTTATCAATCGCGTCCAGCGCTACCGTAAAAAGGCCAACCTCCAGGTGACTGACGATGTTCAGGTCGAAATCGAGATCACAAAGGGTGATGCCCAGGAGTTTGAGTCTGCTCTCTCCAACAACAGCGAGTTTGTCAATAAGATGTTGCGTCGCCCTTACGAGAAATTCTCTGCTTCTCCAGCTAGCGACAAGGTCATTGGCGAGGAGGATCAGGAGATTGGTGAGATCGCATTCAAGCTTCGTCTCTTGTGGCTGTGATAGTAGTTTACAGAGCTAGAGAACCCAGCTAGAGAACCCAGCTAGAGACCTATATAATAATAAAAGATGCACATGCTAGTTATGTATGCTATTGGGTGCAGGGAATCAAATGCAAAGCTGTGGTTGAGTATAATCCTTATCATTAGGTGCACTAGTGTGTTCCGTCACTGGTATACCGAGAAAACCCCTACAACTACACCCGCACTCAGGCCCGCTCTGAAGAACGCTTAAGCCATTTGCTGGCCATGTAGAAGAGTACTGCAACTACAAGGATCATCACGGCAAGGATTCCAAAGAACCATCCCAGATTAGTGGCATCTTCACCCGGAACAGGGACGTTCATGCCAAACATACCCGTGACCAAATTCATGGGGACGAGAATGGTACCCAACAGGGTAGCTTTGCTGAGCACGCTGGTCATGCGATTTGAGGCATTGACAAACTCCATTTGCAAATAAGACATGTAGTTTGCGTGGGACCGGCTGAGAATTTTCTCCGATGCAGTGAGGTTTTGCGACATGGTGATGATATGGTCCTGAATATCGCCCAAGTATAGCGAGACGTTTTCGTTTCGGCGAGAGGCCCATAGATCGCCGCACCGCTTGGCGTACCCTCGGACCACGTCTGCTTTACCACTGAGGAGACGCATCAAGCTCATGGTGATTTTACGCGTTTCGGCAATAGTGCTTAGGGTGGAGCTCATTTCATTACTGTCGCTTGAGCCGGTATAGACGATATCCTCGACTTTATCTGTCTCTGCCTCGACCTCGTGCATGATTGGCGCAAAACTGTCGGTGATATCATCTATTAGCGCATAGCAAATCCAGTCGCTGGTCAACGTGACATACTCGCGCAGCTGGCGCATACGACGACGCACATTTTTGCAGTGCGACACGGGAGTTTCGTGGAAAGAAATCACGCCGTCTTCGAAAACAAGCACATAAAACGTGATGGGTTCCAAGTAGTACTCTTTATTATCCGGGTTGTTGCCAAAAGTATGGAAACACACAAAGTAGTAGCGGCTAAACTGCTCAAACTTCTCGCGGGTCTCTCCGGTCCTGATATCGTCGGTGGTGAGCGGGTGGATACCAAACGCTTTGGAGATGATTTTGAGCTCCGCATCGGTTGGGCTCTCCAGATCCAGCCACCAAACACCGTTCTCGGCGCTGAAAAGAGTAGCAAATGACTGGCCCTCCTCCACCAAATCACCCAGATCGGTGGCGTGGATAGTTCTATCTAGCTTTGTGGCGAAAAAGGAAAATCTGTTTCTCTCATTTGTGGAAATGCTCGTGGTACTTGAGGCACCGGTGCTTCGCGCTGCATCGGGCAGTCGAAGGTCAGGGATCATCTTGTTGGGCAAGAAGGGCACTTTGAGCTCTGTAGGGCTCTTGATTTGGGTGTTGATAAGGGTTTCCAGAGGCGAGGCTTCGTTTGGGGATCCCTCGGAAGACTCGGACGGGTCCAGAAGTTGGTTCAGTTCCTCCAGATTGATCCCCATTGACTCGTCCGGGGGGAAGCAGACATCGTCGTCCGTCTCTCCCATGGATTCGTCGCTGGCTTCATTCTCAATAAACTTTTGCGCATTATGCGACCCATTTGAAGCAACTGAGCGGATGGATATGGACCCTCTCGAGAGCCCACGGGGGCGTCCCTTGCTGGGACCGGAGCGTACAGAGGCAGAGCCGGCTGAACCTCTTCGGAGCATCGCAGCCCCCTTTAAAAAGCTGGCTTTGCGGCGGTGGTTGGCGGTCTCATCGCCAGAATCGTTTTCGTCCCTCATCTTTGAGATGTGATCATGAATAGTGAGTTTGGCCAGACCGCTGACTGAGATCGGTAGAGGTGGATAGATTATGGAGATGGAGATTATGGAGAATGAGGTCTTTTATAGGATTATAATAGGATTATATATATAGGATTATATATATATAAGATTAAGGGTCTCTAATAGGATTCTGCTTTATATGATGTCCCCTAATAGGATATCTATCTTTTCTTAGGTTTTATCTTTTCTTGCCAAAAAAGGAAATCTAAACTTAAAGTGGCTATTCAAGCAGCTCTGTAATACCAAACTGAAGAAAGAATAAAAATTTATTACTATGAATCAAGAACTAATACTAGTACCCTACACCACACCAGCCTCACCTCCTACACCACTTAGGTCACCTCACACTACACCTATCCTCAAATCTCGATCCAGGGGGCGATGTTTATGCACGTGTGCTGTATTCTGCGGCACGTATGCAGCCTAAATGATATTTCAGACGCTACAAAATCAATCAATAGGTAGTAGCGTAATACATACATATATCAAGTAAATGAAAACGAAAACCCCACAAAAAATATTAAAACCACAAAACCCCACGAACCCTCGGGCCTCCACTCACATATATAGATCCACCGCTGGCGCTGACTTACCAAATGGACGTGGTGAACAACCCTGCCATCGCTATTGGCGCGTACTGCGCGTCGTCTATTGTTATGACGCTCGGAAACAAGTACGTTTTGAGCGGCACCCACTTTAACATGAACTGTATCGTTCTCGCTATCCAGTCCATCTCTTGTCTGGTGGTGGTATGCGCGCTCAAGGCGTTTGGCATTGTGAACTTCCGCTCCCTCAACAAGGAGGACGCGCGCAAATGGTTCCCCATCTCGTTTTTGCTAGTTTTGATGATCTACACCGGCTCCAAGGCCATCCAGTACCTCTCTGTCCCTGTTTACACCATCTTTAAGAATGTTACCATCATTCTCATCGCTTACGGCGAAGTTCTTTGGTTTGGTGGCAGCGTTACCCCCAAAATCATTTTTAGTTTTGCCCTGATTGTCCTGAGCAGCGTCGTCGCCGCATGGAGTGACCTGTCTTCCATGACCGTTATCACCAACGAGACCATCTTGGGCTATGTTTGGATGATGACCAACTGCTTCAGTAACGCTGCGTTTGTGCTTTATCTCCGCAAGCGTATCAAGGTCCTGCAGTTCAAGGACATGGACACCATGTTTTACAACAACCTCCTCTCGATCCCTGTACTGTTTGTGTGGTCGCTTCTGTTTGAGGACTGGAGCACTGCCAACTTGACACTCAACTTCCCTCCCGCTACTCGCAACTCGCTGCTCATCATGATGGTTATCACCGGTCTGCTGTCCCTTGGTATCTCCTACTGCTCTGGCTGGTGCGTGCGGGTTACCTCCTCCACCACTTACTCGATGGTCGGTGCTCTCAACAAGCTCCCTATCGCTGTTTTCGGCCTTATCTTCTTTGACACTCCAGTCACTTTCTCCTCTGTCCTCGCTATCGTTCTTGGATTCGCCGCCGGTTTGGTTTACGCTTTGGCCAAGATTGAGCAGCAAAAGGAAAAGGACCAAGCCCTTCCCACTGCCAAGTCTTCCTAGGCTTAGTGGGAACAAAAACATTATAATCAAAGCATTTTTATGAAATAAATATATAGAGGTTCACTCTCTAGCAGGTTCACTCTCTAGCAGGTTCACTCTCTAGCAGGTTCACTCTCTAGCAGGTTCACTGGTCAACTTGTTCACTCGTCTAGCAACTCCTTGCGTAAACTAGCATACAGGTGCTTTATAGGTTTGCGCTCTGGGGGAAGGCTCGAGTAGAGGATTGTGTAGAGTTTACTGCGGGGGATCGTCACCAGTCCACCCGACAAGAGCCCCACAAAGATGCGAAATGAAAAGTAGTGCCGCGTGAACCGTCTCGCAAGCATATTATACTGATGAAAAATGCGCGATAAGGGAAGCGGGTAAGATGATATCATCAGGGTAGTGTGCACGATGCGAGGGTCTTCACACACCCGTATTCTTATACCGCCCGGGATCCTGCCCGGGTTCTTGATTCGCAAAAGCAACAAGAATAATGGAAAGTGGTTGAAGAACCCGAGCACCATCTCCAAACTTGCTGATACCGATATAATCAGCAGCCGGTATACTGTAAAGACAATGTAAAAGACCAACAGAGTCGGCATCAAAAACAGGATAATGGTAAAGAAAATGGTCCCGAGAAACAGCTGGCTCATATCGTAATCTTCAGAGTCGACACGCAGCCGCAAAACGTTCCATTTTTTGCCCCGAAACAGCCTAAACAGCGAGAGGAAAAGACGCAGGGTTTTGCGGTAGAATTTCGCAAATGCCACATAAAAGTAGTAAAAGGGGAGGGTGACAAGGCTAAAACAGTCGCAAAGGATTGCAATCTGCAGCGTTAGCCCGCCGTATACCCCCAAGGCACTCACGATAGGCACCAGCGCCTGGATCAGCGGCAAGGCGGTCTCGCAGACTACCTGCCAGCTAGTGATTGTCCATAAAATGACTTTTGCGAGAAAAACGGTGATTTCAGTATGAAGCTTGAGGCCACCGGGCCAGTTCATTAGCCACACAACGTACTCGCAGCTCTTGCTACCAAACGTGTGCTGGCTCAAGTGCATGTACCCCTGGACGATTTCCGGCTCCATAGATTGGATAACCACGCATAGCCACCATCCAAACACACGGTCGTTGAACCCAAGCCAGAGACTATTGTAAAATCGAATATACTCCTCATTGTACTCGGGGGTGAACCATACGTGACGCCGTTTGCGTACAATCAAGTATTGTTCGGGGAAATAGCACAGCCTGCGGAGGTTCAGATCAATCTGCCGGGCTGTCACACTGAATTGGCAAAGGGGGTGTCCCCAAATTATCTCCTTGTTGATGATTCCCAAAACAACCTCGGCAATGAGCCTTATTCCCATAAAGGCCCATATCATCACCACGAATGGGGTTCGCAGCAGCCCAGACACCCCCGTTTTGGCGTGCTTACCCGCCTCTTTGCTAAAATTACCAACACTGATACTCAGCCGCTGGGCACGGGATAGGCGACGCTCTCTCATTTTGCGAAGCTCAGGGAAAAGCTTTTGGGCGTTTGTTACAAGCATTGTGCGCAGCTCGTGGCTGCAATTAATTTGAGAAATACAAGTCTCGAGCATGTCTGTTTGGATCCCCATGCGAGTGTGGTGCCGGACTTTTTCCTTGAGCTCTTGGTTGTGCGAGTGAAGGCTGGCGAGCTCCTCTTCGTGCGCAGGGCTGATGATTGTGTTATCGTTGAAGGTATTAAGCTCAAGATTGAGCGGCTTGACACTGAGATTGCGCGTCCAGTGCGCTTTAGGGGGCTCATACTCAATGATCATGCACTCGCTCTGGTCGGCAAACTCAAACCGGATCTTGTCGTTTGCCGTAACCTGTAGGTCACAGCTAGCTTGTGAATGGTTGACAGTAGCCAAGACCTGGAGTTTGTCCCCATTGAACCTATCATAGAGTTCTGCAGGCGATTTAGTGCCCTTGAACAGCTCATCCTTTAAAAGAATCCGCTCGGCGAGGTGGAGTTCGAGATAAGGGAGCAACGCAGTCACAACATAGTCGTCTTCCCCATTCTTCCACCCCACCGCTATACTCTGACCCTGGGGGACTGGACCTCGAGGCCAGAATATTCGTCTCATGTAAGTTGGACCTGGTGGAGACCAACCTGGAGTACAGTGCTCGTAACAAGTTAACTAAAGTTGCAGCAGAACTGCATCTCATAAATATTCATTAAATATCGCAATTTTGCTACTGGGCAGGATCGGTTAGCAGGGCCTTTACATTGTGACTGCATTCCTAGTATCCCATCAATATCTCATCGGGAACCTATAAAATATCCCATCAATTATATACTGCTGGGTGCAAGGTTCCCCAGTTTTTCCGCCAGTGCATCTATTTCCTGCTGTAGGTCACTGGCAGACTGCTCAAGGGGTGGCAGTTCGTCAAAGCGGCGCCTTTTTTTCGCGGCATCGACCATTCCCTGAACCATAAATAGCTGTTCCTGCAGCACGACCATATTATTTTGTAGCTGTTGCGCCTCATCTTTGCGCAATCGCGGTTTCTCTTGGCTTTGCATCACCTGCGGAACCGCCTGAAGGGGCGCCATTGCTTGCTGCAAATAGTCTGTAGCCCATAAAAGAATGGTTTGCCGGACTCTCGTCTCAGTGGCAGTCTCGTTGTTTTCTTGGTGTAGCAATTTCTTTGCTGTCTGGTCAAACTGGGCTAGACACGAATAAAGCTGTGTGCGGGTACTTTTGATGTTGACAAGTGTTGCAGGATCTTTAGTGCCCTTGGCAATTTCTTCAACAAGCTGTTGAAACTGCGGGAGCAGGGTTTTGATGCTCACTTTGCGCCGTTTGAGGGCCTTCCAGAGCTCAATGCTCCGAGGAGGATCAGCTTCACACTCCGATATGAAATTTTGGTGTCCAAACATTGTGTTGCGGCATTGCTCGCATATCCTTACCATGAACACCTCTTTAACTGGCTTCCCCAACTTTTCACCCAGTAAACTGGAGTGGACCTCCCTGGAGCAGTTTCGGTCCATGTCCCCACACACTACTTTGCCACATAACCTGCAATGATGTTTTCGGGCAAAATACGAAAACTTGAGATTGCATATTCTACAACAACTCACACTCTCTGGCTCCCATGCCACAAGCCTCTGCTCAGCATCGCGCCGGGTACTGTCCAGGAAAAACCGTTTGAGGCCTTCGTTTTCCCTTTCAAGTTGAGATAATATTAGCAGCAGTTTGCCCATCTTGGTCTCCAGACGGTGCACTTCTAACGCTCTTTTATCTAGGTGGGTCTTTCGAAGCGCCTTAAACTCGCTCGTCCTATTACTGTTATACAGATCATGAGCGTCCTCAATATGCCTCTCTACTTGAGCAGCCGTCAGCGTTGGCTCTCTGCATATCGGACACTTGATGCTCGAATCCATGCGGTTGAGGGTCTCTCCTACGGGCTGAGTAACTATCGATAGTACTTAGGCAGAGGCTTGAGAGAGGCTTGATAGACAAGTACATAGACCCTTAATATACATAAACCTACACAATTCTACGTAACGCATTGCCGGCATCGGAGCTGGTGTGGCCTTTTGGGGTGTCTGCCTCCTGCTCAATGTAGGTATAATAATCCACGCGAGCACCATTTAGCCTGCCAGTGCTGTCTGGTTTGATAACATTTAGCCCAGTACACCAAAAGTCGCTACAATTGGTCCCGATACCGAATCCGCTTTTCCGCTTGCGACGAACAGATCTGGATGTGACCATAGCCTGGTGGACACCAAGGACCTTGAGACAAGTCTTGAAGCAGGATCCGTGGTGACGTGGGGGCATTTCAATATGCTCTTGCTCTTGCGGGGCTGGAAAGCCTTCTTCACCTGCCAGCGGATGGTCTTGAGGGAGACTGCTAAAGGATAGAGACGGGTGAGTATGCCCAAACTCAGCCGTGGTCATGCCGCGGGCTATTTGGATATACTGAGTCACAGCCAAAAGAGTAATCCATGCACCCTGGAAGAAGATACCAATGTACAATATTGCGGTTGGCAGAGTTTTGGCGATCGCTCCCTGGAGACTATCGTCGAGCCCAGTCAGGTAGGCCCAATAAAGTCGCGTGTAAATCCAGATATCAGCAGCCAAAAACGTGACATAGAGGATGAACGCCCTATGATTCCTGATACCAATACAATTCCAAGTCCAAGGGCAATAGTGATCGAATCGGGCAATCACCGCATCTGGCACTTTGGAGTACTGCGATCGCGAGGGTTTCAAAACCCATGTATGCACGCAAAAATGCTGCCCATCATAAATTCCGTTATCGAGAAGATCATTGATGATTGCACGCCGCTCGCGGATGGCTTCTAAAGGTACAGTTCCCGGGTCCAACAAGACGGTGGACGTCCAGAATACCAGGATAAGGAGCATATTGACCACAAAGACAATGGTGAGCGGCAGGAAATCTCGCCAGGTCGCAGGAAATACATATTTAAAGTAGCAAATGACCACCCAACAATACATTCCATTATAAATACCCGCTAGCACAGGACTTTGTAGGATAGCATGCTGTGACCTATCCACCACGGGGTACAGGTACTTGAGGCATAGTTTGTGAATGATCAGAGCAGCCACCAATGCAGTGAAAACACCCTTGTACCCCAACATGAGGATACGAATAAAAATAGGGCACAGCACCAGGGGGAGTAGGAAAAGAGCCCCCTTTGCAAACCATGGCTTGATTCTCCGGGGGATAGGAATACCCGATTCCGGCCACCGGTCAGCGGCAAAAAGAGCCCCTCGCCACTCTGGTAGCGAGTCCATTTCCTCAGCGATAACCCAGCACGATTTACCGTCCTGGTTCTTGAGCCCCAAGTCGGTTTTGGCCTTGACGAGCAGTTCCATGCAGTTTTGCTCGCGTGAGACCAGCGCCCAGTGTAAAGGAGTAAACCCCTCTGAATCCTGGGTGTTTGGATTTGAGCCTGCGCGCAAAAGGCATTTCGTACTGAGGTGATCACCCTGGTATGCTGCCCAGTGTAATGGGGACCGCCCCGAAGCATCAATAGCATTTGGATCGGCAGGAAATTCGAGATGCAGCAAATAAATAACCATGAGAACGTTGGACGAGTGCACAGCAACATGTAATGGGGTATAGGCTTCGCTATCTGTGGCCTTGAGGTCGGCACCACCCTCCTCAATCAACAGTCTTGTCATATAAACGAGGCCGTTGCGACAGACCCAGTGCAGAGCAGTGGCTTCCAGTGGGCCTTTGAGGTTGGGGTCTGCCCCTTGCTCGAGCAGAAACCTCGTGGCTTCCCAATGGTTGCCAGAGGCTGCCCACTGCAGGGCAAAACTACCATCATCTGCAGGGTCATTGACATTCTCGGGAGTCACAAGCTTCTTGAGGGAGTCCGAGTCGCCTCTTTGGGCTGCCAAGTGAATTGCCGGCAGCTCGTTTCGCGAGGCGTTAGCCGTAGTGGCCGATACCTCAGTGCTCATGTGAGATACTAGTCTGCTGACAATCACTGCTCTTGTACGCACTATCAAACTCATTTAGCCATCCTTTATAGATCCTATGAACTTGAATAATTAACTTGAATAATGGACTTGAGATATTAACATATAAACTACCTTGTGAGGTCAAACAAAACGCCCAAATTATCGGCATAATAAGTAGGACTCACCTCAGATTTGAGCATCGATTCCTCTGAATCAACGCCGCTCAGCACAAAGAGCGTCGACATTCCTCCGCTTTTACCAAACTCCATATCAGTGTTGAGGCGATCACCAATCATAATAGTGGTTTCGGGGTCCAGGTCATAGTTTGCCTTGATGCAATCCATCATGTTTTTGCTTGGTTTCCCAAGTGAAGCCTCGGGTTGGCGGCCACTGCAGGTCGCTACTGCTTGAATAACCGTGCCAGCACCGGGCAACAGTCTACCGTGGGATGGGAAAGTAGAGTCGATATTGGTGGCGAGGAAAATGGTCTCGGGGTACTTGAGAAGTTGTGCCTGGGCGTAAGCAAGCTTAAAATAGTTGATATCGGTATCAAGACCCGCCATAACGCACCCAATGGAGTCGTCTCGGGCAACTCTGCTATCATCAAACGGCTCGTTGAACGATGGATCGGCGCCTCCGACGGTGGTATACCCGACCGATTGGAGTTCCTCTTCAAGACCCCGCTGCCCCACCACCAATACCTTCTTTTCAGTGGGCATTTTGCGAATCTGGGATAGATAGACAGCAGCACTGTAGGCAGAGCAAAAGATCTCCTCGGGCTTGACGTCAATTCCAAAGCCTTTGAATTTCTCGGCATACGCTCTACGGGATTTAGTGGAGTTGTTGGTCACAAAGATCAGCCGCTTGTTGTTGGAGCGTAGCAGATCAAGGGTCTCACGAGTCTGGGGCAGGAGATGGGAGCCGGTCCAAAGCACTCCGTCACAGTCAAAGAGAAATGTCTTGTACTTGGAAAGCAACTCCTTTGCTGTTTGAGCACTAGTTATTTTCGAGGGCATGAGGGGTGGTAGTCTAGATAGTAGTAGTCTAGGGGTCTAGAGAGGGTAGATACTAGGGTCGGTAGTCTATCTAGTAGGGTCTAGAGTCTATCTAGCAGCCTCTAGCAGTCTTTCTACAAGTCTATACCACACCTGCCCACATCACATACAAAAAAACAATCAGTTTTTCAAAGTCCTATTGGAACACGCTTATCCTCCCTCCTCCCTAGGTCATCATCAAGTAGGACCCTTCTGACAAAGCCTACCATCTTACTGGCTATGGCAGACTCGCGGTTTTACCAGGAAATGCCGCCCAAGGCGGGCTATCCCACCCCTGTTCAGTGGAAGCGTAATCTTCCTGCCCGTGGTTTCCGTCCCAGTATCTATTTCTGGAGCACCATCGGTATCATGGCTTACGGCTTCTACATGACCATCGGTGGTATTCGTGAGCGCACAGAGCTTGCCCGCGAGAAGCAATGGGCAAGATTTCACATGCAGCCCCTCTTGATAGCAGAGACTGATCGCGACCAGCTTCGTAGAGTGTCCAGCCTCCGCTCCAAGGAGGGGGAGATCATGAGCGGTGTCGAAGGCTTCGATGTCAACCAGAGTGTCTACCACGACAAGAAATACCGCGCTCCTGCTCTTACCGGTTTTCCTCAGATGTAGAGTGGGCGGACGTGGCTACTTTATCTTTCCATAGATTTATTTTTCAGCTAGCAAATGTGTGCACGAATAGAGTACATACTGAGGTCAAGGAGCCAGAGTGCTGAAAATAGTACTTGTGATGAGCACAAGCGGACGGCTCCTTGACCTAGGCCCGGCCGCGTGCCCCCTTACCTGCCTTACCTGCCTCACCCCCTACCCCATATTACTGTAATGCTGGTACTACTGGCGCGACTGCTGGCGGCCGCAACATCGCCTATACCCGACTGCGATGAAGTGTTCAACTTTTGGGAGCCCACACACTTTATCACGCACGGGTCTGGGTTCCAAACATGGGAATGGTCGCCCGTGTACGCAATCAGGTCCTGGGCGTATGTCGGTCTTCATGCTGCGCTGATCTTGCCATTCAAGCGCCTGGGTGTGCCCGACAAGTACTTGTTTTACATTTTGCGGTCGCTTTTCGCTCTTTTCGAGGCATTTACCGAGTACCAGCTCTACAAGGCCATCAAAAAGTACGACAAGACCGCGGCGTACACTTTCACCGTTTTGAGCGCCGCTGCCACTGGCCTTCTCCATGCCTCGGTCTCGTATCTGCCCAGCAGCTTTGGAATGTACTTTGTGACTTGGGCAGCCGCTCTATTCATCCAGGACCCCGAGGCCAATGTGGTCAAGTATCTCACTCTTGTGGCGATCGGCGGGCTCCTGGGGTGGCCATTCGTGCTGCTGATCAGTGTACCGTTTGGATCGTACTATACTGCCCAAACGATCTCCAACTTCGGTAACTGGTTCAGCTCCTTTTATAAAACCCTCGCTACAGTGGCCCTGATCCTTGCCGTCATTATTGGGATAGATTCGTATGTTTATCAACGGGCGGTTGTGGTGCCGTTCAATATCGTGGCGTACAATGTACTTTTCACTTCAGAGGATTCGGGTCCTGAGATCTTTGGGGTGGAACCCTGGACATACTATTTTGTGAACCTTGCGCTCAATTTCCATGCAGTTTTGCCGCTGGGGCTTTTAATGCCCTTATTTGAAAGCAGGAGCAAATTCGCCACCGTGTGGTGTGCGGTTATTCTATGGCTCGGGACCTTGACCAGCACTCCTCACAAGGAAGAGCGGTTCGTGTACCCCGTATACCCCCTCATTTGCATGTGCGCAGCTCTAACTCTCACCAAATTGTGGAAACTTGTAAACTCATTTTCGCGCCTCCCTACTGTTTTCTTCAAGGGCGGGCTAGTCTGCCTTTGCGTGGTGTCCATTCTGCGTTCTTTGGCACTAGTCAATTACTACAGTGCCCCACTGCGTATCTATGATGGTATGAACCCCAACAGTACTGTATGCATTGGTAGAGAGTGGTACCGGTACCCTTCATCGTACTTTTTGTCCGAGGGGTCCACCCCGCAGTGGATCAAGAGCGGGTTTGATGGCTTGTTGCCTGGTCACTTTAGTTCATTTTCGGGGATTCCAGAGGGCATGAACAATAAAAATCTCTATGATGCGGGGAAAGTCGATGATATCTCTCACTGTGACTACTTGATGGAAATTGATGCCCCCGTGAATAGCGGTGCCGGGGAGGTATACCCCAATGAAAACGAATGGAGGAAACATAGCTGTTCCAAGTTCCTCGATACTGAGAATACACCAACGATTTCGCGGTTACTGTACACCAACTACAAAGTCCAGTGGAGGGATTACTGCATGTATGAAAGAATCTAAAATTATATATTAACTTTGAGGTGGTCCATAGGCGTTGGGTTCACGTGCATTACGCGTTGGGGTTCTCGAGCATCGCGTCGCGGCCAGCACCGACACCGACCCACTTGATGGTGGCGCCAGTGAACTCGCCAATAAAGTCAAGGTACTCCTTGGCGAGGGCGGGCAAATCGTTGTAGTCGCGGATGCCAGTGGTGTCCTGCTTCCATCCCTTGAAAGTCTTGTACTCGACATCGGCGTTAGCGCAAACAGTCAAGTCGGCAGGAAAGTACTCGAGGGTCTCGCCCTTGTGTTTGTAGGCCACGGCGACCTTGATCTCCTCGAGCTGGTCAAGTACATCGAGCTTGGTGATGTTGATGGAGGTATACCCGTTGATAAGGGTGGAGTACTTGACAACCACCAAGTCGAGCCAGCCACAGCGGCGCTTACGGCCAGTTGTGACACCGAATTCAGCACCCACAGTCTGAAGGTGCTCGCCGGTAGCGTCGAGAAGCTCAGTGGGGAAAGGTCCCTCACCGACACGGGTAGTATAGGCTTTTACCACGCCAATCACCTCGCCGATCTTGGTGGGAGGAACACCAAGACCAGTAACAACACCGCCAATACCAGTGTTGGAGGAGGTGACGTAGGGGTAAGTACCAAAGTCGATATCGAGCATGAGTGCATTAGCACCCTCGATCAATACCTTTTTTTTATCGTTGATGGCCTTGTTAATAAATGGGATACTATCAACGACCATAGGTCTAATCTTCTCGGCGAGCTGCTTGTACTGCTCGAGCTCAGCTTGACCGTCGTACTCGAAACCGCCATAGCGGGCCTGCTCGGCCTTGAGCAAAGCGGTATACGCCTTGGAAAACTCGTCCCAGGCGCCCTCCTCCTGAGACACCAGGTGGTGGACCCTGAGGCCAGAGCGGGTGGCCTTGGTGCTGTATGCGGGACCAATACCCTTACCGGTGGTACCGATGCTCTTGTTGGAGCCGCTGAGCTCAGCCTCACGAAGACCATCAGCACGCTGGTGGAACCCAAAAACGAGCTGAGCTCTGTTGGAGACAAATAGACGGTCAGCACAGTCCAGCCCCTTCTTGACGAGGTTATCGAGCTCCTCAAACATAGCGGGGATGTTGAGAACAACGCCATTGCCGATCAAGTTGATGCACCCTTGATTCACTAGACCAGAGGGCAGCATATGAAAATCGTACTTGGTTTTACCCACAACGATGGTGTGGCCGGCATTGTTGCCACCAGCACAGCGGGCACAAACCTCGACATCATCGCAGAGAATGTCTACGAGCTTTCCCTTTCCTTCGTCGCCCCATTGGCTTCCTAAAACCACAGTGGCCATGATGTAAGATGTTGAAGAATCCCTGACTCAGAATCGCGGTAGTAGCCCGTGCTAGTGATTTCCGGGCAAAGATTTGTATAACGAATTAGAAAATATATATAAAATATAGGTCGGAGGGGTTGGACAGACTCTGTTGGTTAGGAGAGACTCTGCTGGCTAGGGACTCCTTTTAGAGACTCAAGGACCTGATCCGCATCACCCTAGACAAAATCGTCGGGGATCTCTGGAATAGGCGGCCACTTTGAATCCGTATCTCCCCCCATGATGCTCTCTATTTGATTCAAGACTTGTGGTGTCCATACTTGCAACCGGCAATCCTCCGACATGGTGCCGAGAACGCGAGGGCGCTTGGTGTGCCAGCAGATATCAGATATCGACAAGATATGGCCACCGTGACTGTATAGGATTTCGGGAACCGCCACCTCATTAGCACTTAGTCTCTGGAACTTGCCGATATCTTTCAAGTTCCACAAAAGCACCTGGCCATCCTCGGCACCGCTGGCCAATACTCCGTCGAGGAAAGGGGAGAACCTGAGACAGGTGACTGTGGCGTTGTGGCCCCTGAGCACTGCGTACGGATGTCCGTCTTTCTTGGGGTCCATTAGAGCTCTGAAAAGCCATATCTTGATGGCAGAGTTATCACCTCCAGCCGTGGCAAACATATTTGGTGCGATCGGCGACGACGAAACTACATCGACGCTTCTTCCACCACCACTGTCTCCGTCATAGGCAACACAAGCTTTCAGCAGTTTACCATTAGTAGAGTAGAGTCTAATTTTACCATCCTCACTGCCCACCACGAGGTTCTCGCCGCACCAACACACGTCGTTAACGGCTATCGACTCATCGTACTCGAGTGTGTAGGCTTTTGCGTATGCGAGACCGTCTGTGCTCTCCTTGTATCCCGGTTTATTACACTTGGCAAAGTCAATTGCCCAGACGTAGGCCGCTCCACAGCCGCTATCACTATCGCCGGTGCCAGTAGCCAGCAACCCGCCGGCACTCCAAGCGAGACCGAACCCGTTTTCCTTGTGCTCCTTGATGATAATTATCGGCTCTTGCAGCTTTTTGTTGCTGATATTAAACACATAGACCCAGCCATTACCACAGAGTGCAGCGACGTATGTTTGGTCGCCTTTTGTGAACGCCCGAGCCTTATTGACCTCAGACTCGACCTCAAAGCGCCTTGAACCGGGCTCAGTGACCTCAGGAAGGATTAATTGCAGCTGTGTGGTGTGACCAAGCTCCTGGTCCTCCTCTGTAGGGAATGTACCAATCGCTGCCATAGTCTCGGTGACCCACTCAAACGTTAGCGAACTATCATCGAAACGCTTCTCTTCTAGTAGAGAGTATTGGGTACTGATGTGTTGCTGCCATGCTTTTTGCCTTTTGGTTGCCAGTACCTGCTCAGGCGGGATCTTAGTGGCCATATAGGGTAAGCGTGAGGGACTGTGTGAGGGACTGTGTGAGGGACTGTGTGAGTAACGATGTGTAGTCCTGTAGTCCTGTACTTATGGTTTATAGTGTTTAATTCAATAGCTAATGGAAGTGAATGTAGCCTCTGCCTGCCTGTCTGACTGTCTGCCTGCCTGCCACTACCACCTATATACCACTAACCTACTCACTACCAACTACTCGCCGGTGAAATCGGGTTTACGCTTCTCAATAAACGCCTGCATACCCTCTTTTTGGTCTTTGGAACCAAACAATCCGTGGAACAGTCTGCGCTCATAGCGAGTACCGGCCTGGAGAGACGACTCAAAGGCCTCATTAACAGCCTCCTTGGCGGCCTTTACAGCAATAGGCGAGTAGCTGGCAATCTGGGAGGCGGTTTTAACTGCAGTGTCGACCAGCTGATCGGCAGGAACAACCTTAGCGGCAAGACCCCAGTCATAAGCCTGCTGGGCAGTGAAATTGTTGCCAGTCAGGATAAGATCCATGGCCTTGGCTTTGCCAATGGCACGAGTAAGGCGCTGAGAGCCACCTGCACCAGGAAGAGTGCCCAGCTTAATCTCGGGTTGACCAAACACTGCCTTGTCGCCAGCATATAGGATATCGGCCATCATGGCCAGCTCGCAGCCACCACCCAGTGCGTATCCATTGACAGCAGCAATGATGGGCTTTTTAATGCCGAGCTGATCGCTCCAAGACTCGATAAAGTCCTGGCCATAGGCATCGGCAAACGTCTTGGCCTGCATCTCCTTGATATCGGCACCGGCAGCAAACGCCTTGTCGCTGCCAGTTATGACCACAGCAGCAATCTCCTTGTCACTGTCTGCCTCTTTGAAAGCAGCGTTGATTTCAGACATTAAGGCACTGTTGAGAGCATTAAGTGCTTTCGGACGGTTCAATTGAACGAGGCGAACGCCAGGGGCAGGCTTCGAGACAATAATATGCTCAAAGGAGCCACCAGCAGAGTAAAATCGCTTTGCAAAGGTTACGGTACGGAACATTGCGGAGTTGGGGTGGACAATAGGGGGCCTTGGGGGTGGATTCCCTCTCGCAAGCCAAGACTGTGGCCACTCTCTCGTGGCGGCTGCAAATGGAGTTCCCGGTGAAATTCATAAACCCGTTGAGGAAATCTGGCAAGTTACGACCTTCTCTCGATGCGCTGGCGGATATCGCTGTCGAGACCATAAACAACGGCAAGGCCGACACCCTCGAGAAGTTCTGTCAAGGGTACATTCGTAGTGCTGGTTCACTAGTGGATAATGAAGGCCAGCGACTCCGCGAGGTAGTCTCGTGCCTTGTTTTTGATTTGGGCGTTCTCAGAAACTCTTCAATAGAGATCCAGTGGGATATTGTGTGCATCTATGGCCCCCGAAATTATACCAAAACGGTGCAATATCTAGACTCGCTGCCGTCTTTTTTCCACCCCAAGATGAAACGGCTACTGCTTGCTTGTGAACCAAACAAAATGGCTGCCTCGATTGTCCTAAACTCCTCATTTAGAGATATCAATACCCACGACTGGATGGTGGAACTCAAAAAACAGTCTCCGCAAGTGTACCTAGTAGCACATCACTATGATGTAGATGCTAGCGTGCACCAATTAAGGAGTTTGTTCCCTCAACTTAGCATAAACAGAGCTCAAAGGCTGCTTCGAAACTCGAGTATTGAGCAGGCCACCCAGCAGCTTCTGGATAACCAGGATGCCGGCAAGCAACGGGATAAAAAAGTGTTTGAACCCCTTTTAAAAAATACAAAGCTTGCATACACCCCTGATTATGAGAAAACACTCAAGCTCGCAAACGCTCTGCTTGACGACGAGCGTGATGATGAGCCCGAGGATGAAGGTGATTCCCATATAAGGGTATTTGACTCACAAGTGGGATCGGATGATGAAGGTAGTGGATCCGGGCCAAGTGAGGGAATTCCGAGGGCCAATGCCAGCAAGGCTACCCCAGCAAGGCTACCCCAGGCCACCCTAGCACACAAACCCCAGGCCACTCCTACACCAGGCAAAAAACGTCCTAACCGACGCCATCAAAACCACAAGGGCGACAGCTCCAAAAGTAATAGCAAGGGGGGGCAACCCTAAAGCTGAGAGCCAACCCCCCCAAAAAAGCGAATTAATTTCAAGCATTTAACTTATAGAAACAGACTAGCGCTATACGCCGCCATCAAAACCACAAGGGCGACAGCTCCACAAGTAATAGCAGGGTGGGGCAACCCTAAAGCTGAGAGCCAACCCCCCCAAAAAAGCGAATTAATTTCAAGCATTTAAAAACTTATAGAAACAGACTAGCGCTATACGCCGCCACTATATAAAATTTCCAAAACCCACCCCCTAGGCACGAGCCTTTTTGATCCCATGCAGCATTTCCTCCTTGGCGATCAAATGGCCCAAAGTCTCAATATGGCCGAGCATTTTTGAGGTATGATGGCTCCACTCATTGAGAGCGTCGCTCATTGGCTTTGCGGGCACAAGCGAGATGATTTGGTTGGGGCGGTCAATGCGGGCATAAACGGTTTTGTTGACTACGAGGCGAGCGAGCACATCTTCCGCCTCGGTATGATCAAGATCCAGCAGCTTGGCCAGCCCCTGGATGGAGATTCTGGTATAAAACTTGGCAATCACCCGGATATTGTGCTCAATGACACGAGTGCGGAAGTCGTTCCAGCGAGCGGTGCCCTGGTCATCATTGAAAATCCACAAGTCCTTGCGAGTCTCTGCATAAACCTGCTCGACCTTTGGCCATCTAATAAGCTCATTTGTGGTGAACATATGAATGAGTTGTTCATATAGCGGTAGGGCTTGGAGCTGGCTTTCTTTGCTCAAGCTCAGCAGTTCTCCACGGTGTCCATCATAGGGCGAGAGGACTGCAAACACCACCATGTTGCGGAGGATCTCACGCGCGCGCTCATCGTCATCTTGGACGGACTTTGTGTTGAAGATGCTTCTGTAATAGGTAAAAACATCATAGTACCTACTCTCCTGGAGTGCCAATTTGATGCACTGCTCATAGTACCGAATTTTTCTCGTCTGGAGCTCTGGGTCGTCACCCTCTAGTTGGCGAGGCAAGAGCTTGCGGCTCACGATGCGGGTCATCTGAAGATCGCCTGCTTCGAGACACAGAGCCATGTGCTCGAGAATGTAATCTGTTTTCTCGTTCACCTCCATGCTTCCCAGCGTCTCAATCTGGAGCTCACCCATGAGCTTTTCGGCGTCCTTGACGCGGCCATCTGCCTCGCGGATGTGGGCCAGGGTACGAGTGACCCGTGCGCGATGAAGCTCAAGGAAAATCTTGCCCTCGGAAATCTCTCTGATGTTTTCAATCGCCGTGGTCTTGGTCTCAAGCTCCATGTCATCGAGACTAGCAATCACTTCCTGGAGAAGGCTCTGTATAGCAGTTTTGAGCTGGCCATGCTTCTTGCTGAGGACTTGCACAACCTCATTAAGGCGTGGCCACTGCTTTGTGCTGCGCAGAACCCTAACAATCTCGACCAGGACCCGCTGAGAGGAACTAAGATCCGATGCCTGGCGGACCTTTTTTTCGAGGTTAAACAAGCGCTCAAGGGCGCCCTCGCAATCAGTAATCTGCAATTTCTCAATCTCCGGGAGCTCGGCGTCCAGCGTTTGGCTGTAGTCCTTGTCCGCTTTGATCATTTCCTCTGACGCCGACATTATGATGATGAGAGATGTGCTGACTGAGGACCCGCGCTGATGGGGGGACCAACCAAGGGCAAACAAAGCGACCAGGTAAAGTAGACAAGAGTATTTCAAGCAGCTGCCGTGCATTATTGAGCTGTCAAATCAATTGCCTAAACGTCTCGGTCGATTTCACTGCAGCTGAGTCGGGTCAACCATAAGGCGTTGAGGTTGAACGCTCGTACTTGTGCTTGAGGGTACATCCCTCCTGATGTAGATAATATAAATTTAGAGGTGATTTAGCAGTCAACCACTTGGTGTGGTCGGGGTCCATTGGAGTTTACCGGCATGTCGTGTACACCACCATTGGCAGGGATAAGCTTGGTTGGTGGGGGTTGAACAACTAAGTGGTCTGCCTAACATGTACTATACTAAACCCGGCGCCGTTGGATTGAAGAGTACAAATCCGGGGAAAGACCGTCGGGCTTGACGCCGGTCTCGAAATATACGGCGGATGCAATGAGATTGGTGTATTGGGTATTGACTCCCAGGCCAAGACCGGTCCAGATCAAATCCACATCAAGCTTGAGGCTCTGGCCCTTGTCCGCGTTAAAGGTGCCAGACTGGACCACAGACTTGGTCAAGAAGTCACCCAGCGATCGAGCCAGATTAGCTTTGATTGTGGTGTAGTCTACAATATTGCAGATATTTTTGAAAAAGTCGAGTCGCGCAGAGAGTTTTGATATGGGACTGTGCAGGAGTTGTGAAGCTTCGCCGCTGGTGTGCTCTTTTTTATGGGTATAAGCCTTGAACAAATCAGAGAGTGCCCTTTTAAGCATGGTGTTGATCTCCGCGAGACACGACGACCGGAAAGTATCGAGGGACTGAATAACCTCGTCAAACAGAGCACCCCCATCGGTGTGAATGCTGGCTTGAAGATCAATAAATGTGAGATAGGAGTTGCGATGCGACAAAAAGTCGATAAAGTACCCTAAAGAGCCAATCACTTTACCATAGTCGTCGAGGTCTGCCTGGGGGTGGTTTTTGCGGTGCTTGAGGAATGTCACGTACCGGTCAATTAGAGAGAGCTGGATATCGTTGAGAAATCTGAGCTGCAATTTAGCCAGCTTGAGATCCTTGTACATCTCCGTAACAGAGTCAAACAGGGTGCTGAACCCCAGACCCAACACAGTGGGCCGTGATGTGATTTTCGTATCTGTAGAGTCGTAATCGATATTCCAGGCACCTGGACTATTACTGAGGTCTGTAAATGTGGCGTTGGTGGTATCGATCTCATACTCAAGCCACTGCTGAAAAGCACTCTCATCGTTTACAAGACTGGTTGAGGTGATTCCTAACCAGTCGTCAGAGTACAAGTAATAGTACTTTTCCACGAGTTCCTGGTCGAATTTGAGCGATTCTTCCAAGAAATGGTTCAGCAGCTCGGGGTCTTGTTTACACACATCGAGGTAAAGCTTCGCGGCTCGAAGTACCGAGGGCAAGAGCGCTGTGGTAAAGGCATTGACGGCCAAAAGATCTGGGTAAACCTGCTGTACAACTGGCTGAACAGTGCTCTTGAGCCAGCTGAGGTGCGGGTCAACCATTTTCCCGAAAAAGGCAAAAAGCCACTCAGGTTTGTCGAATCTCCTTGTTTTTTGTTGAGATTCAAAGTTGAACTTGAAGCGCAGATCGAGAGCCCCGCAGAAAACATTGAAAGTATCCATAGCAGCGCCATCCAGGCTATTATCATCAAGCATCAATGCGATCCGCAACGACTCGATAAACTCCAGCGATGTAGGGTTTTTGGCGGGCCATTCGCTTCCTAGAGCCTTGCCAAGGTTCTCGAGGGCCTCTCGCTTGGCGGGAGCCACTATTTTTTGCAGTTCATCGAGTAGGGCGTCCTTGGCAGACCCGAACGGCCCAGAGCCAAGCCCCTTGAGCAATGGGTGGATCCTTTGGTGCAAATCGGCTTTTTTCTCGAGGCTGGGCGCTTCTGTGTACTGCTGTGTGATTGCGTCGATCTGGCGTACCGTCTCGGCAAACGTTTTGACCTGGGTAAGCTCTTGGACGCGGACCCTCGTTTGCTCTGCCAGGGGTCTCAATTCTGGCTCAAGGCGTAGTATCTCTGCTTCTGATGCTACAGTGCTGTGAAGAATCCCTGGAAGGTTGGCTTTGAGTGCTTCCGAGCGTTTCGAGAGCGCTTGAGCTCGCAGAGCCTCTGACTCGTTGAACTCGGCTTCGCTTTTGGCATTGGATTCCTGAACACTTGCTATTTGTTCATCCAAAGACGTTAAAATGCTCTCCAGCGTGGGGAACTGTGCGTTTAACATAAGCAGTTAGGTAGGGTGGAGATTAGAGACCTTCTTTTCTCGCTGGTGTTGTACATATTTAAGCTTGTCCCTATACAAGTACTCTATATTATATGTAGATTGTATCTCTTACATATATTTAGCCCAGTCAATGGTAGGTACACACCACCAACCGGGACCCACCGACTTGTCGTGATCACCTAATGGCAAAATCAAAGAGCCGTTTGACGCTCATCAAGCTCGTTTCCTCGGCCAAGACGGGCTATATGAGGTACGTACACAGGCCCCGTACTTGCGTACCCATGACACAAGTGCGTTACGATCCTATTGCCATGCGACATGTCCTTTTCACAGAATCCAAGAAACGGAAAGTCGAGCAGAAAAATCCTCCAAACTTTAGAAACGCAACTTATGATAAGAACGGAACCCGTTTATAAAAATGTACATAATATTTACAACTGAGAGTAGTGTTTGTGCTGGGTGGTTGTGCTGGGTGGTTGTGCTGCTGGTTACGCTCAGCTAGCGCACAGAGGCTCCAGGTTCCGGGCTCCAGGTTCCAGGCTCCAGTTTAATGGTGCCATATGCCAATAAGCTGAAGGAATAATGCAGTACCGACTGCCCACCTGCTAACTAGCACACCCCCTACTGCCACTGACGAGCGTGCTGGGCTTTGCGCTTGATATGATCAGAGATGGTTCGTTTCTTTGAGTTTTGGCGTATTACACTGGTGAGCATTATACCGGTCAAAATACACAGCCCGTACCAGGTCAGGATATACTGGAAATGGGTATTGCGAAACTCTACCTTGGCAGGGAATCCGAGAGGGATACCGGCACGCACCTCCTGCTCGGGCCAGAGCCCTCCATTATCTCCTTCAATTCGCTCAAAATAGATGGCCTGGGCTCCGGCTTTTGTACTCATATCATTGATATCCATAAAGTGGTACTCACCGGCAGTCTCTGATGTAGGAGTGAAAGTATTGCCTTTGGGGGTATCACGAAGCAAACAATTAACCAATACCTGGCCTCGTGTGAGGGAGTCGGGGCGACTGCGCTGATCCCGTTTGTTTTGAGAAATCCATCCCCGGTTGACCAGGAGCGTAGTGCCGTTTTTGCGTTTCAACGGGGTCACTACAAAGAAGCCAGTCTGGCCCTTGTGTAATCTAGGTCCAACAAGCATTTCGTGCTCGTGATCCCACTCTCCTTCTGCTGATACCCTGCGGTAATTGAACTCTTTTACTACATTGGCGTCAATTTGGTCGGGCAGCAAAAGTGGGCGACGGCTCAGCTGGTCTTCAGCACTTGCAATGAGCTCTTGTTTCCACTTGAGACGTTTGACTTGCCAGGTCCCGAGCCCAAAACTAATTACGGGCATCAGCACAAGTAGAGCAATCAAACCCTTGGACCGCTTCTCCTTCCTGGGTGTGATTTTTTCCCAGTCTGTCATTGATACATTGGTACGGACCTGGGTCCTGAGAGGCGACCGTGCACTCCATTTAACAAAGTTGCGAAACATCTCTGGAGGTTTTTCTAGGGGTCCCTCTCCCGGGGTCCCTCCCGGGGTATTTGCTGTGGTAGGGTGGTTGGTACCACGGTTTGGATGGTTGTGGCTCGAATTGTGATGAAATTTAATTCTAAGCCAATTCGTAAGAGTTGCTAGTTGCTTGTATGAAGACTTGCAGGCTTGCCGCTATATATCATCCCTCATCCTCTCATCCTCCACATAAGGCTCACCTCATCTCAAGACACTACTACTACTACTAAAAATGCCAGATAAAGACAGCAACGGGTTGGACGATATCTTTGCCGAGCTGAAAGATGCAGTGGGGGATTTGAAAATGGATCAAGTGCCTGCGAAACCCACCAAAAAGCTCGAGCCGCTCGTAGGAGAGAGTGCGTTCCCCACTGAAATGAGCTGCAACCAGGTGTTTGATTTGCTCCTCAAGTGCTATTCCGTGGGTGGACAGATTCGTCACTATTATCGACACGGCGAGATGTCTTACTGCCAGGACAAGAAAGATAAATTGAAGTTTTGTATGAGCACCAAGATCATGTCCCAGGAGAAGAAAGAGCGTGCCATCAGCGAGTGGTACATGAAACAATTGGCAGAGCAAAAAGTAAAACACCAGACGTCGGAGGAGATCTGGAAGGCACGCGCGGAACCCCTCAGACGGCCATTTCAGGAGTAAGGGTGGGTGAGTGAGATTGGGTGAGTTTGAGTCTTCCCCTGAGGATATATTTATAGACTGTATATACGTTCCTGTTGATGATTGTGAAGTGTACGGGGGGAGTTTTTTATTGATTTACCCAATCAAGATCAAATTCTTTGGATTGGGGTTGATGCCATTGCAGAAACTATCGCCCCACCTATCTCTAGAAAGAAGGTCTCGATACAAACAAAAAGATCGGCTAAAACATGTCGGACCTACATACCTAAAAGTTCCCACCCGATCCTTAATCCTGTTATGCTCGGGCAGTGCATACACTTGCATATGCAAAAGTAGCTTGTATGTGCTGGGTTCACCAACTAAAACCCCAGAGATGCTTTTCAAAGTTAAAACATTTCCAGATACAAATTTGTTTGCAGTACCCTCAAAATCTCGCTTGTATGCCAGCCTCGATCCGGTCATTGACCCGATGCCCCCGTAAAGGTAAACCAATGGGGGCCCGATGGGGAAAAATAAAACTATAACTAGAAAAGATCCAAAACTTGCAAAAAACAAAACTAGATATCTAATCAGTCCAAGTCAATACTCTACATCTCTGAAAAGCTTCACCCCCTCACCTTGCAGGCCGGCATATTTAGTGGTGATGACGGCCGCCTTGCCGTCACCTGTGTCAGCTACCCCCGGAGGCTTGTCGAGATATGTTTGCACGTGGAGATCAAAGAAACCGAGGAAACGTGTGCAAACTTGCGATTCTAGGAGACGGTGGTGTAGGCAAGACCGCCCTCACCATTCAGCTCTGCCTGAACCAATTTGTCGAGACGTATGATCCCACTATTGAGGACTCATATCGCAAAAAGCTTCTTCTTGATGGCAAGCCAGTCACATTAGAGATTTTGGACACTGCCGGCCAAGAGGAGTACACCGCTCTCAGGGACCAGTGGATCCGTGACGCTGAGGGGTTTGTGATCTGTTACAGCATTACTTCTCGCGAGACGTTTACCCGAATCAACCAGTACTATGAGCAAATCATGCGGGTCAAAGAGGGCGAGGACTACTCTTGTGTGCTCGTGGCCAACAAGTGCGATCGCAATGATGAGCGGGCTGTTAGTGTAAATGAAGGAAAGCAGCTTGCCAAGAAACTGGACTGCACGTTTTATGAGACCTCTGCCAAGCTCAACATCAACGCGGAGGCTGCTTTCGTGGCTTGTGCCCGTGAAACAAGAGATATTCGTGAGGAGCAGCAGGAGCAGGAGCAGCAACAGCAGCAGCAACAACAACAGTCAGAAGAAGTCCTTAATAGTCCAGACAACGGCCCTGGAGCTCCTGTGTCCTCTAATCCGAACCCCCCTCAAAAAACCAATTCTTTTACTGCCAAAAAGACCACCAGCAACGCACAGACCCAGCAAGTGCCCGAAGCCTCAAAGCCAAAAAAGAAAAAGTGCTCCATTATGTAGCTTTGGATGTTTTCTCGCATTTGATCTTTGCCGCCAATATGAGTTTATAGATATGTAGTGTTACACACAGCTCCACCGTAGATCAGACCAGACCAAGGCTTGTGTTTGTTGTATTTTTTTCAACATGCTATTGTCGAGCCCTAGCCATGCCAAACGGCCATTGCCTATCGATTGGCAAGAAAAGTGGAGATTAGCAAGATCAGAAAACTTTGACCACCGGGTCAAGATCCGCAACCTCCAAGTCCAGGTTCAAGGGCTCGAGACCATCAACGAGTCTACACGTGAGTTTCTTGACAGCCACGGTATTAGCTCCATTAACGAGGTAGAGAACTGTTTGAAACGCTTGGAAAAAGAAATTGAAGACAGAGACGCAGATCACGCAGAGCTCCGCGACGAGAACGACGACTTGAATGACCAGTGCAGAGCGTACAAGGCCAGCATTGAGGTTCAAATGGAGGAGCTCAAGGTGATTCAATGCAAAATGCAAGAGCTTAAAGAGGCAAAGAGTAGCCTGGAAACCAAGATTGACCAATTGAATGCCGATTATACCAGTTCAGCCCAACGAGCAGCCGAGGGTGCGCGCGCCGCAAGTGCCCAACTCGAGGAGAAAATCAGCAAACTCGAGAAAAGCCTGGCCGAGTTGGAAGCTCAGCAGGAAAATCTAAAACTTGAGCTGGCTCAAAACGCCGAAAAGTACGATACTGAGCGGCAAGACATGTGCCTTAAACTCGATCAAGCCAAAGAGGATAACGAGTCACTTGGACGCGAGAAGGAGGTATTGTGCTCAAAATTTGATGAAGCAAACGAGCACAAATTGGTACTTGTTGCCACGTTAGACCGGTGTGAAGCTGATTCAGGTAACAAGCAGCTAGCCATCGAGGAACTGACCCGATCGCTTCACCTGCTGCAAAGTCAATATAATGGCGAGCAGGAGTATATCCAAGGGCTCCAGAAACGGCTTGATGATCAGCAGTCTGCTTTATACCTGATACCTCAACTCAGGGTCATAATTGAGTCGCTCGAGCTCAAAATAAGCCATTCTGGGGATAAGGAGAAAGAAGCGAGCGAGGAGGCAGAACGTCTCAGAGCCGAGATTGCAGGCTGTGAAGGAGATCTCGAAAAAGTAATGGCAGAGAACAACAAGCTGCAAGAGGAGTCGCAGATCTCCCATGACACTGTCTCTGAGCAAAAGACCTATATTATGCTGCTTGAATCCGCAAAACAGAATCTGGAAAAGCAAGTCACTGATTTAGAGAGGAAATATGCTCAGGAACTGGCGTTCATGCAAGAAGAGAGCTCATGCAAATTGGAAGCGGCCAGCAAGCTCGAGCACCTCAACACGATGCTTCAGGATGCGCAGGAGTCTCTAAGTCACCAAAAGCAGCAAATGGCAGAAACAGAGGGCCTGGTGAGCGAGAAGATGGATATCATAAAGGATCAGCATTCGATAATCAGCGCCCAAAAGTCGACCATTAACGAGCAGAAACTCCGCATCGAGACGCATGAAAACGCCAAGATGATTGAAAAGGATCATATTCGGCAGAATGAGGAGCTTCGCCGCCAAATCAATGCGCTCCAGGAGTTTAATCACGAGAGCCAGCAAAAGCTGCAGATGGAGAGCACTCTACGCCGTAGTCTTCAGGAGAGATTGCTTGAGCTCAAGGGCACCATTAGAGTATTTTGTCGTGTAAGGCCGCTAGCTACAAACGAGATGTTTAGGGAAGGAAGCCTCATTTTCAACCAGCAACAGTCAACTGTTTGTGTGAGCCAAGCTACCAACGGCCTCAACAAGAGTGCCATCTCGCGCGTCTCCAAGTTTAGTTTTGATCAGGTGTTTGAATCCACCAGTACAAATGAGGATATCTTCCAGGAGGTCGATTTGCTGATCCAGAGCATCTTCAATGGGTTCAGGTGTTGCATTTTTGCGTATGGACAGACCGGTTCGGGTAAGAGCCACACAATGCTATCACCAGATGGAATTGTATACCGTACAATCAACTCTATCTTCAATCTGATGAAAATCACCGGGCACAATCTCGAGTACACGATATTGGTCTCGTTTTTCGAGATTTACAATGAGCAGGTGATTGATCTTGTGCCCGATAGCGGCACCAATCCGCGCTCATCTCCCGTACGCAGTGCGGCACTACACGGTATTTATGAGCATGTGGCCAAAGACACTCAGGAGCTTGTGCGAATTTTGCAAGTAGGGCTCCAGAACCGAGCGGTCGGAGCCACCAAGATGAACAAGGATTCCTCGCGATCCCATACCGTCTATTCAATTACAGTTCAGAGCAAAAGCCTAGTGGATGGTACAGTTACCAATGGCAAGCTGAACCTGATTGACCTGGCGGGATCTGAGCGCCTCGACAAGTCTCAGGTTACTGGGCAGCAGCTCAAGGAGACGCAAGCAATCAACAAGAGCCTGAGCGCGCTGGGAGACGTGATTCACGCCCTTGGACAGCGGCCAAAAGCGCATATCCCGTTTCGGAACTCAAAGCTCACGCATATTCTGCAGGACTCGCTCACCGGCAAGTCCAAAACGCTGATGCTGGTGAACGTGTCCCCTGCACTATCGAGTATCCAGGAGACGGTAACCAGTTTGAGGTTTGCCGAGAAAGTAAACAGCACCAAGCTACGCGAAATCAATTCGTAGCTTAATTATTTTCAACAAATGCAAAACAAATAGGAATATTATATGGTATATTTTCATTATTTTCAGGATTAATAGGTTTAG
>JAKTWO010000046.1:0-66458 GCA_030582055.1 Wickerhamiella lipophila | reverse complement strand
CACCAGGGAAAAGAACTTTTCGATCCCCGTGCATACCTCCCCACCCATACCACATGATCCAGGATGACAGTCAGCAGCTACACCGGGACCCACCACAAGGGGTTCCGTTTCCTAGCGTTTCGCTGACTATGGCTATTTGTAGAAGCGAGCGACCCACCTCAATTCAAAGAGTGAGGGCGCGATAAAAGCAATATTTAGAGCTGTAGTGAAGCAAACTGAAAATAAAAAAAAATTGCGCCTTGGAAGCCCCCAAATTATATTCCCAGCCCGTCTAAAACCTCAGTTCTAGATCTTTTATACCTTTCCCGCAGCTTTATAGACGTTCTGCCCGCCAAGATCCTAGGACCCAAATTCACCGCTTAATCTCCAGGCTTGTACTATAAAGAAGTCACCTTCTATAACTGTACCTATACATAGTGCTTATTTGGCCCATCGTGCCCCTGCTGGACCACGAACACTATATTCAGTTGGTATTTTAGTCGTTTCTGCTGTGAGGCTGTAGATCTAAATTTATAATGGTGGTGAATCCTACATAAAAGAAGGTCAACCTGTCGGTAAATGTCTCAATTCCCACTCTGAGGCCTTATCCCTCTACTTATTCTGCCACATTCTCTTGCTGTTGCTATAGAGGATTATCATGAGGTCAGTCCATCTAGCATGTCCCCGCAAGCACCAGCGCTGATTAGCTTCAATACTATTCGCTAAATTAAATAAGAAAAAAAAAATAAAAAAATAAAAAACAGTCTGGCCTAACCTGCAAACTCAGAAGAGGCCATAATCCAGCTTCCAATAATATATTTAACCGTGGACTATATGGAGCTTAACACTATGACTATGAATCTAGGGTAGTATCCGTTAATATAATAGGAGACCTTCTTTTGCTGTGTAATGGCTTTTGGATATATCCCAACTAGTTACATGGCATACCCAAGGGTTATATTTTGGAAAGGCCTTGATAGTGAAGTTATTATAACTATTAAAAATAAGATTTGTTGGAATTGAGCAGGAAGTCTCTGTGTAAAATTGAAATAACGAAGAGCGTTGAATGTAGACATGAGGTCGTTTGGCTAAGACTACTTTGGGTTGCACGAGAACAAACCGGCTGATGCACTGAAATTCCGAGCAGCAGAGAGAAGCCACTCGTCACAAAAAGAGCGTCTTCGAAGAGCGCAACTATTGAAACAGTAGTCATTTCGGGAAAAAAAGCGAGCCTTGCGACGCACTGGCGCTACCCGGTAGCTTAACGCAGTTAATTTCACCTTGAAGATGCTCTTAGAGGTATTTGCGGAAAAGGGAGCGAAGAGGCCATCCTAGCGAGTCCATTTTCGAGGTCTGGTGGTAGCTCCAGCAATAAGTCGATTGGTAGGTTTGGTAGCTCCATAAGGTCGCCAATCAGGTCCCAATCATGTAGCAATTGTTCCAAGGCAGCGATGTAGACAGTAGTATCGGGAGTTATTTTGCGGGCTCTTAAACCGTCCATACGTTGAGTCGGCTTGGTAAATAGAAGCATGGGTCGGTGCATAAATACTTTAACTTTGGTGGTGGCCTGAGCACCGCACAAGGGCCGTTCGAGATAAGAAAGTATTCGCCAGAAAGAGGCAGGGTGTTCTACAATGTATTCAAATCACAAAATAGCGAGATGAACGAATAATCTATCTTGTGCTGTGCATCTGAAACATAGCCTGGGACATCTATGCTTACCGCCTGTTACGCTACCTAAGCGCTCATGATATCTGAAACATAATATTTGGACACCATCAACCTTAAACGGAATCCTAAATGAGTATCAAGCCGCAAAATAATTAAAGGGAAAACTTTTACTGAATGCTAATGCCATGAATATCCAAAACTCAGTCATCGCATAGCCCGCATAGTTTCGCGTACATTACCCAATATGAATACCCTTTCACTTTTGGTTGGTTAAGGTGAACAACGTTCATTGGAAACGCCTCACACACAAAGTGCACAAAAGACCGATAAGGATACCAAAAGCTAGAGCTCGCGATGACTAGAAAACAGCTATACAGAGATAACAGAAGAAACGGGATTTTAATCAGTACTCGCGGATTTCTTGACCTGGTTTACCCTTCAACTATTGCGCCTCGAGGAATTCATATTTGGCAGCGTCGCGGTACTCCCCCTCCGAAAACAATTTTTATTCCTAGCTCCAACTTTCGATTCAAGCGCTCAATACCAGCTAAATCCTCTGGATTCGTCTTGTACACTGGCTGATGAGTATCTAGCCTTGCCTTGTAGCTGGCGAAATTGGGGCCATATAGCTCAAGCTACCCCAGAATTTCAGGAACGCCAATTGAATATAAACTTTTGATGTAAATAATGTATAAAAGCCCCTCAATCCTACCAGATGACACTATTCTCGACTTTAGATAACGACGACCACTGGTCCCACATGACCAACCCCCTCCATTTTTTCACATGTTTGTAAAGCGATCTGTGCCGCTGACCGGAAATTCTACGAAACCTCGAGAAGAAAAGCACTCTCAGAATGATGGTATAAGACCTTCCATCATCAATTCTAAGCCATGCGTTAGCTCTGGCAGCAGGACATTAGATCTATTACTTGGCCATGGGGGTATTCCTGTGGGTACTTCATTGGCATTATTAGAACATGGTACCACTGATTTTGCTAGCGGTATCATAAAAGCCTTTTGTGCTTATGGAATTAATGAGGCACGATCTGGATCTAAGACCGTAGTTGTGGTTTTGGGTGTACCTGATTTCGTTAAAAGCTTACCCAGCATCAACGAAAAGCAAGGGTCGTGCTCCAATAGCAATGATAGCCAGAGTAGCTCGCAAAATTCAAGAAAAATTGCTTGGAGGTACAGACCCTCACAGGAGCAGTCTCCCAAGCCTACTTCCTATGCACCGGACCTTAATTATAAAACTGCTTCTTTGAAGAGACCACAACCAAAGGAAGTCGTCTGTATATCTGGCACACTATCTGAGATGACTTCCAGGCTCAAAGAGACATTGGAGAATGCCAAAGACCCACAAACCCTTTACAGGGTCGTAGTGCCTAACCTTCTTCATCCAGCCGTTTATCAGCCTACTGCTTCAAATCCAAAAGAGTTTGTCCCATTTATTTTCAGCTTGCGGCAGCTGATTGCGACGCACAATGCTGCCCTGGTTATTTCGCTTCCTTTACAGCTGTATCCGCCCACTCACCCTGTCATTTCTCATGTGCATCAATTGATCGATGCAATTGTGGAGCTTGAGCCTTTTGAGAACGATAAAGTACAAGGATTCGTTCATGTCTTAAAGCTAGCTGATCTCTCAAAGCGGGGATTGATGATCACCAGGCGACATGAGTATGCATTCAAGCTTTCAAAGACTCAGCTGGAGATCTCAGAGTGGGCTATCCCCGTAGAGGTAGAGGAAAAACAAGAAGGTGATGCCAATTTATGGTGAATTTATTTGATTGTGATGAATTCTAAGCTAACACCCTAATTTCATTTTATCGGACAGACTTAGGCCCGTAGGCCGGTATATACTTCCACCCCCCACCTCACCACTTCCCCTCACAAATGATATTCCAAGCGGTGGCAATCATATGTTTTGGGCTTTTATACCTACTTGTCTGGGATTTTGTATTTCCGAGATGGTTTTATGACTACAAGAGAAAGAAGCATATGTGTGGTGCTATCGACAAGAGCTTGGGGTGGCCGTTTGGGCTCGTGAACGCATACCGCTACTACAAATTGACCAAGGAATGTAAGTTGCTGGGCGTTTTCAGTCCTCCCACATCTCTGAAGACTCGATTGAATCAAGTTAATACGTTCTTTGTGATCGAGACTGCCAACCCCGCAAACATCAAGGCATTGCTATCTACACAGGTAAACGACTTTAACCTCTCGTACCGTCATCTGGCTCTCTCTCCTTTGCTAGGCAATGGTATATTTACATCTGAAGGACAATCTTGGCGTAATCAACGCGCGATGTTGCGGCCTATATTTGCGCGTGAGCGTGTGTCCAACATGCAGATGTTGGAAAGCCACTTTCAAAGTTTATTTAACAAAATCAAGGCCTTGAATGGAGGTTATTCGGATATGCAGAAAACATTCTTCGACTTCACTCTAGGCACATCGCTCCACTTTTTATTTGATTTCGATTTCGACTGCTTTAGCCCAAATGTGCCCTTGGTACCCACCACGAAGGGTGCTGTCCCCGCTACTGAGCTTTTCAATGCTCTCGAGAGAGTGAACAAATTTCTCAACATACGGAAGATGCTGGTCCGTGTTCCATGGCTCGCGTCTTCTCGCCAATTCAAAGCTGATTTAGATCTCATTCATTCTTTTGCCGATGCAATTGTTGATCGAGTTTTAAGAGATAAGGAAAATGACTGTTTTATTGCCCAAGCTGCTAAAGTTAGCACAGATAGGAACTTCCTTAGGGACCAGGCACTCACAATGTTTCTTGCCGGGAGATCTACCACTGCTAGTTTTCTCTCTCACTTAGTGCTTGATCTTTCAAGGTTTCCATCAAAGTATGAAAAGCTTCGAGAGTCAGTACTCCGAGATATTGGATCAGATGCCTCTGATATTACCTTTGAGAAGCTCAAGCGGTGTAGCTATCTTGTGAGTTGCCTCAATGAGTCGCTACGCCTACACCCAAATGTCCCAATCAACGTGCGTGCTGCAGTACGTGATACCACTTTGCCGAGTGGAGGTGGCCCTGATGGCTCTCAGCCGGTTTTTGTTCCCAAAGGTACTCAGGTACAGTACAACGTCTATGGATTACAACGAGACCCCAAGCTATGGGGTGAAGATGCTGATAAGTTCAGACCTGAACGCTGGGAAGACCACAAAACTGAGGCCTGGACGTATCTGCCATTCAATGGCGGCCCGCGTACTTGTCTTGGCCAACAATTTGCTCTCAATGAAGCCGGATATGTCATGGCGAGACTTGTTCAAGAGTTTCAAGCCGTAGAGCCAGGCGAAATAATCAAAAACAAAGAGTATTTGTTTTCGCTCTCACTGACTATCAGAGTCAGTCCCTCCGTTGATGTCAGATGGACTAGCTAGAAGCCAGAGAGCCTACCTTCTGCAGGGTACTTGAGAGTCAGATTCTTCATCTGAGCAGACCTAAGAATAATTAAGAGATATATTTTAAAGACATAAGTAAGAGACATATTTTAAGAGAAAGGGTAATACACCCTAAACAATCCATTTATAAATATCCATAAGAAGCTAATCAAGACCCACGTCGCATGAATCTGCTTTTCTGGGTTTATTATCGAGTTCGCGCTCACTTGCAGCTGACTTTGACGAGGAAACAGTCAATATTTTCTGTTTAAAAGCTGGGAAATGTATCATATTGTCAATAAGAGAGTATACTGAAGCCGAGCACCCATGCACAATCACACAGCTCAAAGCGAGGAAACACGCGATCGGCCAGATTGTGCGAATACAATAATAGTGCGGGTGATCCATTTCAGGAACAACTGCGTTAGGCGTAGTGCTATGGCCTTCAAGCTCCGCACGGGCAATTAGTGCCACAAATAGGCCTCCGACCCCAATGGGACCAAAGTGACCCCACATTAGAGCTTGTTTCCAAGACATAAAATCAGATATAAATGGCTTAAGCACCAATGCAATCGGAATCCGACGAAACAATAAAATCAATATTGAGATGACTACCAGTCTCCAAGCATCGAGGCCAATAGCGGCATTATTGAAATCTTGCCAGGGAATAATTGATCCAAAATACAAAAAGTAGCTCGTATTTAGCAACAAATCAATTTCACCAGATATATGGGCACCCTCTATTTGTTCTTCATACCACCCACTCCAGCTAAAGGCTGCGCCTGCGGCGAAAGCAACGAGCAGCTCATCAGTGCCTGTTAAATTGCCCACACCGGAGCAAATCAATGTGAATGCCACAAGCTGTACCGTAATGTAAACAAGGTAAGAGTGAACGCTAATAAGTTTGGCAGAGAACTGGAGGAGGTGTCTTCCAACATAACCTATAAACACCCCAACTAATAGCCCTAATACGCATTCGTACAGAACACTCACGAGAATATAGTGCTTGGCAGTCTCAGCAGGGTTGTTGGACCACCTCATCACAGCGAGGGTCAAGTAAACAAAGGGAAACGCTAGGCCATCGTTACAGCCCGATTCTGCAGTGAGATTGTGTCTCAAGGCTACTGGAATACGTTTGGAAAACCTACCTCCTCCCACGATAGCGGCGCATAGCACGGGGTCAGTGGCGGTCACGCATGCTGCGATGCACAGTGCCTCTATCCAGCGTAATGTAGGGATCAATTTCCAAATAAAGACTGAAGAAAGCAGCCATCCAAATGTCATTACGGGGAACAAAAGCAACAAAATATTGCGCCAGTTACCCCTCATGTATCGTTTGGGGAGCTCAGCGGAAGTGGCAAAAATCTGGAAAACCAATAAAAAACGACTCAGCTCCATGGTAAGACGATCTCTATTATCAGTCCATTCGGCGGGATCAAACCACCCAAGACAATGGGGGCCTACAATCAGCCCATAAACAGTGGCGATAGTGGAATCGCTAATATAGGTATACTCACGGACAAACAGAAACAACGTCGAGAAGAATAGAATCCCAAAGCCGGTGATTGTGAAAGCGATATGCGGAACAGTAGCGCTAACTTGTTCCCATGTCATATACTTGAGTACTAAGCATCTGGGCCTGTCTTCATATGCTGCTTGGCCGTTGTTCTCGCTTATCGCTCTTGGGTTTGAGACAAGAGGTTTCCAGATTTCTGTAACCTGGAGACACGCCCTTTGATTATTTAATGGCTATTCTTTACATACACTCGTTTATTATCGATGAAAAAAGCCTTTAATTCATAAAATCGCGACGAGATAGGCCATTTTAATTAATCTCTTAAAGTATTAATCATAACTTGCTTATATAAGGTGTCTCGAGATAACCCCCTGATTACCCCTTCATTAAACCGTACCTTAGACTCCTGTTCCTCGTGACATTTCATATTCGCTGAATGGGGAAACTGCAGAAATTTTACAAGGAGCTTGGCTCAGTACGACAGATGGCTCAGGATATCCTCTCCATCATAAATTCTCGAACGGGGGACAGTGCCATCAGCGTGAGATCACCTACACTGTACTCTTTTCTCACTGCGAGAGATGACTTCGACCAAGAGTCGGCGATTTACGTAGAGGATGAGCCCGTTTACCCCAAAGGTATGAATTTTGTAACGGTTTTACCGATGGAACTTCTTTTAATCATTCTATCGTACCTCGATATCCACGATTTTGTCAGTTGTTTAGTTGTTTCGCGTCAGTGGCATCGATCATTCAACTCCCCAGACAGCTGGAGGCTGATGTATCAAAAACGGTTCAGTCCTCGTTTGGATAATTTCAAGAGCTCATATGGTGATATTTATCGCAACAACCACATCCTCGAACAAAATTGGCTCAATCGGAGGGTCAAAACTCATACATTGGCTGGTCACCAAGACTCGGTATATTGTGCCCAACTTCACGGTAACACTATTTTTACTGGATCGCGCGACAACACTATTCGCGTGTGGGATTTGATCACCGCTCAGCTACTCAAAACCATAAACAACCACTCGGCGTCCGTTTTATGCCTTGCAGCTGATGATTCACTACTCGTTAGTGGGTCTAGTGACTCAACTTGTATTGTGTATACACTTCCAGATTATGAGGAATTGTTTACCTTATCTGGTCACGGTGCACACGTGTTGGACGTCAAACTCACCGAGCAGTACATTCTGTCGTGCTCCAAAGACTGGTCTATAGCAGCATGGAACCGTGGGACGGGAGAGCTGGTTTGGCGAGTTGAAGGGGCCCATGGATCAGCTGTGAACGCAATGGATACTATAGGCGACTTGCTATTTACCGCAGGGGGTGATGGTACCATACGTCAGTGGGATATCCATACCGGGGAACCCCTCGGAAAATTCAGGGGACACACACGAGGACTCGCTTGCTTGGCAGTTGACAAATTGCAAAGCCGTATAATTAGCGGTGGCAACGATCGTATCATTCGGGTTTGGGATTTGAGCTCCGGTGAGTGCATAATGCAACTCAAGGGTCACACAAACCTCGTAAGATCACTACACATGGTGGGAAAAAACATAGTTTCGGCATCATACGATCGCACGATTCGGGTTTGGAATAGCTCAGGTGACTGTATTGCGCAGTACCAGGGGCTTCATGGATCGTGGATCTTCTGTGTCTGCGGCAATTCGAAATTTATCATTTCTACATCAGTCGGTAAAAAACCCGTCGTTTTAGATTTCACCACTGATCTTGATCCCAGCGTTAACAGTGCACTCAGTGAGCTACCTCAAAGTAAGGCCCTGAGCCCTTAAGTCGTAATATCGAGCCATTCAAGTATCAAATCTTCCCTGAATTAAGAGAAGCTGCATATTATCATATATAAACTATTTATCCAAATATCCATCTCTTACACGTATCGCGACCAAAACGGCTTCCTTGGCACATGCTAGTAACTCTCCGAAATTGAGGGCAACAACAACTGCTACTATAATACGGCTATAATATTCAAGCCAAATACCCTTTTGATTGGCAAATCTTTCACAATCGCAGAAATTCCCATAAGCAGTATTCTGCTCATATCTTGGGCTCTTGAGCTATTCGAGAATTGATAAACCCACACGGGTAAAGAACTCATACATAGCAACTGAGTACTTGAGAGATCATCTCCTAATTAGCAAAATATCTTATTCTTGGTGTTATTTTCCACTCCAAGATGAAATTGAGATTACCAATAATAATCAAGGCCACAGAATCCATGCACACCCCTGCATATGCACAGGAAATGCTTAATCTGCGGGAGGTCGCCAATGCTGGGAAGTGGATACCTGATAACATTTGCTATGAAAGCTGCAATGAGCTAGCGGAATACACGATGCTCAACTAGAGGCCAATAGTCTTTGTTTCGAATGACTGTGAGCCTAGACGCCTATGGCGCAGCTAGATGAAAAATGATAAGTTGCATATGTACACCAGAGAGTTAAGACAGTGGAGAAACTATAGGCAGTGTGTAGTATGTAGGAGCTTTACTCAAACAAACTATTCGGGATTTCAGGTGGTATAGGAAGGTTACTTCCGGAGTTAAGAGGGTGGGGCCATCTAAATCGCTATCATTAGGGCAAACATATATATGCACATTACTCTTACCAGTAAAAAAGCCATGAAGATCATCGCTGCAGCTATGAGTTCTCTGTAAACGACCAGGATTAGGTATAGGCAAGAACAAAGCCCACCACACTGATCGTATGACTGCTTTATCACTGGAGTTTTTAGTTGATGTTTAGTGGGTCATGATTCTCCACGTCAATTACCACTAAAAATCAATTAAATTTCGAGAGTATTTAGAGCTAAATACGCATAGCATGGTCTGAAAATTTGTCTGTTCTACAGCTAGATGTTTAAGCCATCTAAAAGCTAAAAGAGCTCCCTGTCTGCTTACTAAAGGGTTCAAACTCTACACACAAAATGACCGGCACCGGCAAATATGAACAAGATGAGTGTGTATTTTGCGATATCATACAGGGGAAAGAGCCTGAAAATGTTGTATTTTCCAATGAGTATGCCATAGCATTCTTAGATATTCAGCCCCTGGTGGATTCCAAAGCCCACGTATTGGTGGTTCCCAGGCAGCATTTCTCCACAGTGGATTCGATGCCTGGTGACGTTCTGGCGGAGATTGGTCGAGTACTTCCACATATCGCGAGAGCTTGTTTAGCTGCAACTGGAGGAACGGCGTTTAATATTGTGCAGAATAACGGTCCAGCCGCTGGGCAAGTAGTATTTCATGTGCATTTCCATTTAGTCATAAGAGATGCTGATTCATCTAGAAGCCAGTACATTGCCAATATTGTGGAAAAGATCCGTAGAAAGATTGGAGTCAAAGAGTCTATGCTTTTCGGGTACCAAGTTTTTGGTAGAGGCCAACGCGAAGATCTTGTTGAGTCCAAACTAGCAGATAAAATACGTCACAATCTGTAGACTAAAAATTCGACCCGATCCGATCGCCTCTCCCGCCTCATGCTGATGAAAGGTCTTGCATGGATATGCATGCCGAATACTGCCTGCGGGGACCACACGTTGCGCATCGACCCATAGCTCTGCGTCATTTATTTCAAGTCGTGAAGCTGTGACTTTCACTCTTGTAAACTACGAGACAAAGATATACATATATGAATATATGAATAAACCTTTTGAAACCAATAGCCTAGGCCGCGCGGCACCTATTTCTATACCTTTATATAATTGAGAAGAGATTCGAGTTGTTAAAGCACTCTGGCACACAGAGACCAGCCACAAGCGTGATTTAATCTACTCCTTAGAAGAGGCCTTTACGTTTGCTTGGCTAATCCTATAAAAGTGGCTTGTTTACATAAATACTATCCGCATAAATAATCTCCTCTTCCTTATGCGTTGTGTGTACTCTGGCAATAACCAACTCCGATTGTCCACTACGGTTTTGAGGCTTCCATGACGCAAAATGCTAAAGTACAGGGATTTTGTGTGACACTACATGATTACTTCTATATTTGGATATACTGCACATATCCTAAGGGTGTTCTGTCGCTTAACCACGTATTTGCGCTCATGTCTTTGTTAGCTGCAGAAAGACAAGCACAAAGACAAGCTATTCCGCTAAAAGAAGTTAGTCTGATCTGATCTTACCCAGAGGGCATCTTTGTTGCGAATATTTCTATAGACTTAGCTTAAAAAACAGGTTTCGAGGCTTGCTTCCACCGTTGCGCTCAGAAACAGCCTGTCACCCGACGCAAGCGCTGTTACGATCTCTTTGTTTCACAACACTCCCGTCAATTTGCAGGGGATTGATAAGACTATTTATTGAGCATATGCAAGCTGAGTCAATTAATGCCAAAGAATTCTATTTAACTAATCATTCTGTGGCAGCATAAGCCCAGGCTTCACGCATCGCCATTGAGGGTAGTGCATAGTAGCTCGGGTCGGAAGTATTAGCCTAGCATGCATATTACACACCTAGCGAGTCTGAAACATGCATGAGAGCAGCGCTCAGAATAGATCCAAGGCAGAGAAAGAGGGGTGACGGGAGCTTGCCATGGGTCGAATCCCCTAGTGAGGCAAACATGCTGTCTTATCATTCGTGTTAGCCCCACGTGAAGCCCTATGTAGCAAATTAAGCGGCTCTAAAACCTCTACAATTAAAACTATACTTGGTGGGTCTTTTCAAACTTTAGAGCCATTCAGGCTCTCATTGAAGCTCAACTAACTAAGTAATAAAAGCCATCAATTGTACTTAATCAATTCTGATTTTCTTACCTATAACTAGGAGATAATCTCTAGTAGAGTAGCAACTTCACCTCAAAAGAAAGGGGAGAGGATTCTAAGGCTTCTTCCTGCAAGTCATGGGTAGGGTGACGGTACCTGGACTCACATAGGTTTTGCCGCATTAGGGCCCATATAAAAGAAGCACATCTTAATAAAGTGTCTATTGAAGATGTGAACATCGCACTCACTAGGAAACAGTATCTATGACCACCTAAATTGACTTATTTAGATAATAAAAAAATACACGCATAGCAAACCCATATGCAAAGTAAAACAGATGAAGGAGTTGAGTGGGGTTTACGGGTGGAGGAAACCCTAGCCTCCATGCATCCGCCGTAAAACAGAATTCGACCTTGTCACATCCCCAGAGACAATTTAGTCAAGTACAATTCAGAGTTTGATTTAATAGAAAGATAACATTATTATAGGATTGATAGCGTGGGTCACAGATGGCACCGT
Organism: Wickerhamiella lipophila; assembly: GCA_030582055.1. NCBI lineage: Eukaryota > Fungi > Ascomycota > Dipodascomycetes > Dipodascales > Trichomonascaceae > Wickerhamiella > Wickerhamiella lipophila. Next base: position 54,663 of record JAKTWO010000046.1, on the reverse strand, counting down.
ATCTTCAATATTATGCAAGGCGGACTTAAGAGGTGGTACTATTTTTTTCAGGCGCGCAGGGCTTTGCTAATCGATGCAGAGTTGGTGATGGCAAGGTGCATATTCTGTAAGGCCGATGACCGCTTGATCGTTAGGGATCACATTGCAGCTCCATGCTGCTGGGATACCTAGAGAGGAAAAAGTGGATTTGTAGGGGGGTTAAAGAATGAGAGATCAGTCTCATCGGGTTGGTGAATCAGGTACTTTGCATGCTCTTCGTTGCCAACTGTTTCGACGTGTCGAGGGTCCTTGTGATTGATGTCTTTAACTTCATTACAAGCGGCATCGTACGGCAAGACAATGCTACTCATTGACAAAGGGTACGCTTCGGCGAGATCCCATTGCGACTGCATAGGCATAAACGCTGTTGCAAGTACAACTACAGGGTCAAGCGACGAGTCGAGTGAGATTTCCCAGTCGAAACTCCAGCTTCTTAACAATTTAGACCTCGCAACTCGTATTCTGGTCTCACCTCCATCGCTCAATCGAATAATTTTCTCAAGATATCTGGACTGAGTACTCCAGTAAAAGGAAGAGCCATCTTTAAGAGTAAATGCGCAATTGAACATCCCACCACAGTGTAAATCGCGGTAAAAATAAACCCTCGAGATGTCCCTGGATTGGTAAAAGTCCACTTTACGATTAAAACATCCCAGAGAAATCTTGGCAACTGCAATTCTGTTGTGTGCAGTATAAACCTGCCACTCATTCGATACGAAGCCTGTAGACTCAATTGTCCAATTTTTAATCCCATTTTGATCGTACACGTTTATAATTTTGGGGTCCGAACTTTGATGCATGTAGATCTTCGCTTTAAGATCATGGTCAGAGTACTGAGCGGTTACTTGGTGTGTACTCAGCAAATACCAGACAGCTTTGCGTAAAGGTAGCTTAATTGCGTAGCTTAAACGTGATTTAACAGCGAGGGGCATAGTAGGCACCATCACACAGTGTAATGTTATAGTGAGTGGAGTAAGAGACGAGGGTTAGTTTTGTATATATATGGAGAAAGTACAACATAACACAAATTTGACCAATTTTATTTACAGTCATAAAAAGTCGGGCTGTTACCAGATTACCCTCATTCAAAATGCGTCCTCGGAAATGAACCCTAACATCGTGCATTCTCAATGAGTTGAGTGGATCTTGGCTCGCATTTCTGGACATGGAACAAGTCAGAATTGCAGCGTTAATTAATGGGGAGAGTCAATTTATTCATAGACCCGAGTCAATGCCTCACCTGATGTATAGCATGATAATTGAGTGTCTCCTAAAACAGATGAGGACTTTTAAGCCGCGGGCAAAATATGCAAGGTGTATGTAGTGACTAACAGCCACCGGCCCACACCAGGGTTCAATGACGCAAACTGCAATCTCCTGCATCTGCAGGGTTTCTGCACGTATGTAGCTTACAGGTTACGCTTAAGGTGGTTACATGGGCTATAACCTCTTGATCAGCCACTACATTGCTTCACTATTGTCACGAGCCAACAAAGATGCAATGGCATTCACAAGGCCCGTGCGAGCCCATTCCGCCGGGCCGAGAGATAGGAAATAATTCGTCAAAGGAGCCACTTCCGCTCATGGAGACGGTAAATATACAGGCGCAGACAGTGGGCCATCAGAACACGGTCCGACCACTTTTGTGGCCAAGCAATAAGACAAAACAGTCCCCTCCCCCAGAAAGACCACGGCTTCCTAGCTTAAGCTCCATGTTTGGCTATTTGGATCAACAGCCTCCCCCTCCCCCTCCACCAACAAGCCAATATGCAAATGATGACAGCGGGTTGCCTGCGATGTTCCAGCTGAAACAATCTTTGGCGAGTGATTCTTCAAAGTCCTTTCCCAAGTTAGCACAAAGTCCCATGCTTGCACCTACACCACCAAGCCTCCCATCACTACCGGCACCATCCGTTCACCAAAATGATCATCCTATACAGCATCATCAAAGGCCGTCCCCTTCCCATCACCATCTTTCGCATTCGAATGTGCCTCCAACACCCTATGAGCATAAATATTTCCCATCAACATCGTTGCACTCCCCAGTCCCGTCGCATCAACACCACCAGCATCGTTCAACGCTTGTTGGTCAACAGCACAATAAAAGTGTCGGGAGATCGTCGCACTTGCCCCCAGCGCCTATGATTCAAGCGAGCTTGCCTCCGGCTGGATCCATGGGAGCCCCTGGTCCCGTACCTCCCCATCAGCAAAATCATTTTCATCATCCTCAGTCACTTCCCATGTTGGTCGGTATGCCTGCAAGGGGTCCGTATCCCCCCGAGCCGGTACATGTGTCAAGCGTTTCTACTGCACCCCAGCAGCAGCAGCAACGTGATGACCTCAGTGCTGAGGATGAACAAAACGTTGCTATATCAGTATACCTTGCCGATAGCGATGTAGTGCCTCAGTTACTAGAGAATGGTCGTTACCAGTGTCCGTTGTGTCCTCGTAACTACAAGTACGCAAAGCACGTGAGAAGACACATTATCAACCACACGAATATCTACCCTTATTCTTGCCCCCGGTGTAATGCTCTTTTCCGCCGCAAAGATGCGCAACGGCGGCACATGCAGCGTATACACCCTGACATCCCTCCTCATACGTACATGAACTCGCGGTTGGCCCCAGACAGCGATGATAAAAGCGACGAATCACGCTAGACATTGTGGTTGATTGCCCCAAGCTGAGCGGTTTGTGACTTCTGTGCATAAATGAGGATCCTAGCTTCATCGATTTTCCTTAGGCCACATTCTATCTTCCCGCTCGCAACTGTAATTCAAGGAAACTCATACAAGTAAGCTCCGAAAACTTTGGCTAATTCTTACTTGCTACATTTCATTATCGAATAAAAAAATCACCCCCAGTACAAACCGATTATACAATCACCAAGAGAACTGTCAGCTATCTGGCGTGTCTACATTTCACTTGCACTGTTCAACCACTTATATTATACTCATCTTGTGCTATTGTTGGAGCTGGGGTGCGAGAACACGAAATTCGCGGATCCATATCAGCCCATTATTCATCTTGAAAGCGCTGATCATTCTTTAAAATATCACAGTTATTGCATACTCATAATTAATAGCCCAGGTACCTAAATGCTGCTGCCGATCAATCGCAAGGGGCCACTTGTAGGTATGCTGAAGCCGCCAATAATCTCTGTCAAGCCAGACTGGCCAATCAAGTATGCATATAGGATTCATAGTAGATTTGATTAAACGTGCATAAGGGTCGTTTACACAGGAAATGAAATAATTAAATCACCATTATATAGTGACCCATCGCGTCTCATTGTTTATTTCTGTTTGCTGCGCCATAGCTTTCTTCATTGCTTTACTGCGCCCTCTCTTTTTCGCGTCTCCGAAATGTCCTTGATTACTCTCTCTCTACCCGACATCTAGTGTGATCAAGTGAGCGATACACCTCAACATGCTAACAAGGTACTCTAGATTGCTAATATGGGCGGGTCTAGCGTTAACTATATGCATTGTATATATCGCTGGCCACAAAGCTGGTTCAAAGATCGGCCTGGCTGATATTTCTGCTAAGCCTCAGTATTTAAAAATTATCGAATCCGACATGGGTGGCCTCTACAATCAATTTCATGACCACGCAAAAAGCTTGTTGGAATCAAGAGTCAAAGACATACGTGATAGCGCATGCAAATCTTCTTTCGATATGAATCTTGTTAAGGGAGTTTTCACCAGCAACAGCTATAAGGCACACCTTAAAAGGCTTAAAAAGGAGTTTAAACGTCTAGACGCAATTTTAAAGGTCATCACTCCCACTCATTCAAAAATAACATATGGTGACGGCCCAAGGTTGCACAAGAACTCGAAACTCGTGGATACCTCGCCTGAGACCAAAGAGTATCGTGACTATGTTGAGTCCATGGAGAAGAAGATTGGGAAGCGCACTCCAGGCAGCCATCCTGGGAATAACGAGAGTTCCATCATATTGTTAACTGCAGTCCACAGCCCATCACAGCAGCTCATCAGTGAACGTGATAAATGGGCCCATATTCATGGCCAACATCACATTGTTGTCGATCTTGATAAGTATCATCATAACAACACCTTATTAGACCGCAAAGTCACGGATCATTGGTTATATATCACAGCAATTGAAGAGACCATCCACCGCTTCGATAGCGATTGGATATGGTATTTGCACCCAGATCTTGAATTAAAGGATCAGCAGTATGATGTTCTGAACATTCTCGATCAGCTGGAACTTTTTGGGCTCAAGAAATTCCCCTTGCAGAGCTCCCATCGCAACCTCAAGGGCGGTGTACTCGCCCCTAAAGTGAGCTCAGCAAACGCTTCTTTTGTGGTTACAAGTAACCGTGTGGCTCTTGATACTTCGTCGATGTTTATACGTAACCAGGACTCCACACTACGATATCTTCAGTATTGGTGTGCGATGCTCAATATCATCGACGATGGTATGTTTTGGAATCTTGATGATCAATTCGATAATAGAAGCGCGGAAGCTTTTGCACACATGTATCGTGTGTATGATTTCTTACGCCATAAGACCGCAGTTATTACGCAGAACGCGGTCCCCGTTATCAAGACAGACGGTACAAACGGGGAGTAAAGGATCGTTTATGGCCCCAAATCTATAGCTAGATATTAACTTCATTATCCTATAATTAACATAAGTGGCAACAGCTTGAAAAGGCTGGGGACTCTTAGCTAGTGCTAGCGAGGCCGAGCTTGGTAGGACACCCGAACCCTACGCGATGCTGCAACTAGAGTATCATATAGATATGAGCACGACTAAAGCCTAGTGGTCATCCCTGCTTGCCTCCAAAGTCATCCATACATAACCCCATCTTTCCATATCATCAGCCTCGGTATCGAGTCCCCCACAGCAAAATGTGGGGAATCAATCGGTCAGATTAATTGAAGACATTAAAGCTTTTTAGCGGTAATACATCATGAAATTTAGCGAGCCCAACGCATTCATCAGTAAAATCACAAAGTAGTGGTTCTTTAAACTATATACTATGGTGCTCTTGACGCTTTCGAAACTTAAACCTGCTGAGGCCATGAACCCCACACTCAGCATAGACGAAACCCATCCTAATTCAACATGACAAAGAGAGTTGATACCGAAGCGGATCTTGGAGAAGTCCGTCACGAAATCAATCTGAAGAAACTCGAGCAGTACCTCTGTAGCCAGCAGCCAGATAACTATGCTGCGCCTTTGACCCTGGCACAGTTTGGGTATGGTCAAAGTAACCCCAGCTACCAAATCACTGATTCCAAGGGACGTAAATACGTTCTTCGTAAACAGCCACCTGGTCCCCTGATTTCCAAAACTGCCCACCGGGTCGATAGAGAGTTTTATATGCAGGATGCGCTCTACAAGCATACCGATATCCCAGTCGCTAAAATGATGCTTTTTTGCGGAGATAAAGAGATTATTGGTACCTGGTTCTATATTATGGAGTTCCTTGAAGGTAGAATCTTTCACAGTCCTTCAATTGAAGACGTTGAGGCTGAGGATCGTAGAGATATCTGGTTGGCAGCCATCAACACGCTTGCCAGGTTACACTCAGTTGAAGCGCGGGAAATTGGTTTGCCCGAGAACATGACCCGCAAATATAGCTCTCATTACCCTCGGCAGATTGAAACTATTGCCCATGTCCTAGCCTCTCAAGCAAAGACAGAGAATCCTAAAACAGGAAAGATATTGGGAATGCCGGAGAGTGTTGATGAAATTCTCGAATGGATGCGAAATCATATCCCCGCTGAAAAGGTCAGTATCGTTCATGGAGATTTCAAGATTGACAATATCGTCTTTCACCCTACTGAGAACAAGGTTATTGGTATCCTAGACTGGGAGTTGTGCACGATTGGTCACCCATTAGCTGATCTGGGTAATCTTTTGCAGCCTTATACAATTCCAAGTTCCCAAAATGCTTCACCTGCGTTCAACTTGACAGAATTACCTGGACTCCCCACACTGGAGCAGCAGCTGGTATGCTACCAGAACGCGAGTGGGTACGACCCACGTCCCGATTTCAAATTTGCCACTGTGTATGCTCATATGCGTCTGACAATGATCACTCATGGTATCGCTGCGCGTGTGCTGCAAGGCCAAGCTTCCAGTGCTCAGGCTGAAAAGGTGGGCGAGCTGTACAAGGTATTCGGCGCTCTAGCCATTCAGGAGATCTCTCGTCCTGGTAAATTGTAGGTTCAAGTAATAAATTTTAAAAATAATATATGTATATATTGGGCTGAGTGATGCGAATAGCGAAATAAAAATAGTGTGAGCAGAGATCTGCTGCTGTGTTCATAAAAATGCTGTGGGTCGAGAAGCTGGATTCATACCAAAATATCAATCATACCAAAGTGTTGCTCGACATTGTACTGGCCAGGTTCTTTCCACATATCATCGAACTGGGCGAGAACTACGCAGTCACCGCCCACATGGTCAAGAATCGCGTTGACTGCATCAGCCTGGTTTTGCTTTGAGGGTACATTAGCACCATTGGTGTTACCACTATGAGGATAGCCAGTCTCGGAGATCCAAACATCACCACGACCGCATAACCCCCGAACAATGTTCATCTGATCAGCGACGAACTCGCCTGCTCTTTGGGCGGAGAAGCTGGGAGAAAAATAGGAATGCGCGTTCAAGCCAATAAAGGGCAGGCTGCTATCGCAGAGAACATCAGCGTTGTTAATGTAGGCAGTGGTGGTCTCTGCAATGATAACACTTCCCCAGAATCCAGCAGACTGGAGCTTGGATCTGACCTGTTTGGTGAGGTCCAAAAGAGCACTAGCAGTGATAAGACCATTGGTCACGTCCTCATTTCCAACAATGACACTATCATAAATGCTGTAATCACCATTAGCAGAAGCAATTATCTCGTCAAGCTGGTTCAAAGCGTTTTGAACACCAGAACTACCGATCCACAGTCCCTGGACAATACGAATACCAAGCTCCTTAGCAACGGGCTGAACTGTTACGAGGCTGTTGCAATCAGTAGCATACATTCTGATGCGATTAATACCCTTGGCTGCAATTGCGTGGAGGTCATTCCTCACTGTATCGGCATTCTTGCAGGACTGGTCGTTGTTGTAAGGGGAGTATACAAGATATTTGGGAATGGAAGTAATGGCAGGACCATCAACAGAAGTTTTGGGTGCTTCACTGGTAGTGGTAACCACCACTGATGGGGTGGAGCTGGTTGTGGTGGAGGTAGTAGGAATAGCAACAGGGGGAGCTTCAGGGCTAGTAGAGCGCTCGACATTAGCAGGGGGAGCTTCAGGAATAGTTGTAGGAGCAGGAGCAGGAGCAGGGGGAGCTTCAGGAATAGTTGTAGGAGCAGGAGCAGGGGGAGCTTCAGGGCTAGTGGTGGGAGCAGGAGCAGGAGCAGGAGCAGGTTCTGGGGCCTCTGGCAATACAGTAGGGTAGTCAGAAGTTGACGTAGTAGCAGGCCAAAGAGTAGTAGTATAAGAGACGGCATCAGACCATAAGGTGTTGAAGCCAACATCAGCATCACCGGGAGAGGCGCCTTCGGCATACTGGGTAACATAAACGGGTGCCTTCTGGACTGTTTTAAAGACAATAGCAGGAGCAGCGGCAACAAAGGACGCTTGGAAAAGAGTGACAAGAAGAACTAATTGAATCATTGATGTGAAAGGAATGTGAGTCTTGAGTTTTAGAAACAAAGAATGTGTGGGTGGTGGATAAAGAGAGTGTAGATGAGTCTAGTTGTGTCTTGAGATTCAAACCTCGGATCATCTTCCTATTTATACCATGTTCAATGGGCCAGCCTCAAATCCGAAAAATGTGTGGGTGGCCGCGCAGTTATCTGCAAGTGTGCACTTACCGACCTGCCACCCATTTCAACAAGATTTCAGGTAAACCGCTCAATAGGTGAGTATTTTGCTTCAATTTAGACACTCTTTGTTTTAAATCAGCTGACTCTATATAATTATGTGTTTTTTGTGGTATATAATTAGCATTGTGTTCGTTTTAGATCTATTCAAGGCTCAAGGGCATATGCAGTAGGTTGCATGTGCATGCGTCGTTTCACAGGAGGCTGGAAATAAAGATGTTACGGGATGCGTATTACCAAACGGCACCCACATTTGGGAACTATCAAGGCGTTAGTGCGTAAAATAAATGGAATGCCGGTGCCAGCCACTTAGGCGGACCCGAGGTCTGAGTGCTCTTTTTTAAAAACGGCCCTCACTCGTGAAAAAACTCTGAATAATTTGAGACTTGAATGCGTTGGAAAAGGATAGAATTCCTTCGAGCTATTTCTCTATGGTCTAGTTTACTGGTGGCAAGAACAAGTTTTCGCATTATGTACTGTGGTAAGGGGCGCAAAATTATACATATCGGCAAGTTTTCCCACAACGCTATTTAAGGGATACTCTATGTTATCTCAGATTGAAACCTTTTCGCAAAAACAATTTTCCGGATCCCTAAAAAAAATATATACCAAGCTCTTCCCGACAAGGGTCGTGCGTGCGGGAGGTTAGTATCCCAAAAGCGATGATTAGTGAGATCACAGTATTGACTCGAGTCGATCGGGACAAGTTGGGTAATCTTGATAACAGAAACATGACTGTACCAGCCTCCTCCATAATATCTCTAGGTTTTTAGCCTGCGATAATGTGCGAAAACATGGATGAATATATGGATGTAGATGATATTAAATAAATCGGATACGCATTAATTAACTAATATTGCTTGATCAAGAGCCGTAATACTGATAGTTTCCCATGGTAGGCATACTTTGAAGCTGCATTGGGTGCTGAGGAAGGTAAGCCCTTGGTACAAGGCCGTGCTGTTGAAGATTAACATCATCGTCCAGCATATTCATGGGAGGAATCTGCTGCATCTGGCTGGGTTGAACCTGCATCTCCTGGGTCTGTAAAGAGATACTCTTAACATTACCTGACCGACCCTTGTAGCCAGCGGCAGTATACCTCTCTGGGAAAGCATTACGGAATCGATCACGCAGATCAGTGGAGCGACGTTCACCAAGACTCAGTGTAGGATCTCTTTGAATTTTACTCCAAGCTGGCCCATGTTTAAGAAAGCCTTGTAATAGTCGCTCATCTTCAGCGGGAGAAAAGCTTCGGCGCTCTTTACGATTAATCTTAACAAGAGCAGCCTGTTCCGCATTGTTGGCGGCACGCTTTACTTTGTGAGTTCGTGCATTTGGGTATAGGCGAGAGTACTCATCGGGGAAAGAAGTGCGGAAACGATCCTTGAGATCAACAGCGGTACGACAATTGAACTCAAATGTGGGATCTGTAAGAATCTTCTTCCAATTTCCGACACCATGGCGCTTACATCCTTCCATAAGATGCTGGGTTTCCTCTTCAGTCCAGCCTAACCGAACCCTGCGCCTAGCCATCCGACCTCCTGGTGGGGTCCCAAGTCTAGACTCGGTCGATGCCGATGATGTCATCTGACTCATCATGTCGTTCCTTTGGGAATTGGGAGTAGGCTTGGGTACAGTGGTCGCAGCGGCACGTACTGCAGCGTCTTGAACTTGGGTATTGCGCAGTTGTTGTTGGGATGATGCTGTCTGTTGGTTCTGCATAAACATTTGCGGTGGGTAAGGGCTCTGATACGCGCTTTGCCTCTGAGGTTGGGCCATATGAGGCCGGTGCGTGTGACGCGGCATATGATTCTGTATCTTTTGCGGTTGGTGCTGTGACTGCGCAAGGTTACTTTGGTTGATCAGGTTCTGAAATGTAGCGGGATCGTTGAATATCTGCTGGTTCGGGTGCTGGTACCGGTTCGGCATTTTAACTTTGCCGTCACCTCCAATGGTGTGCTGGTGGGCCTCCTCGCGTACGATTTGTGGATCAATACCGGGGACTTCCATCCCGTTGACAAAGTTCTGCTGGCCATCGGATTTAAGACGAGATGTCATGGCAATTTTCAGGTTAAGGAATGGGGTTGGGGGATTATGGAAGAGGGAACAAATCACGACACAGGGTTGCTACGCTAGCTGACTAACTTTGGAACGCGGGGCATTCCCGGCCCCACGGAGGTTTTGGGGTTAAGAATCCAGACTCATATCTATAACGTATGTGATTCTACCTATTCGTTCATTCAAAATACATAACTATCTGAGGAAGGACTAGGTTTACCCCTGTTTATCAGGGCCTCTAAGCGAAAGGTTAGGACGGAGGTTAGGATGGAGGTTAGGCTGAGGTTAGGAAGAGAGGTGCGTTTTGTGGGGAGGGTTAGGTGCTCACTATCAATATAATGATAGTTTAACACTCAAAGTCCATAGACTTCGTATCTTAACGGGTCTTGGTGACTTATACCTCACTCTTTGAGTTTTGTTCATTGGACTCACTTTCTATACTAGTGCATGGGCCTGCCCTCCAAGGCCAGAACACCCGTCCAAGCTTCTCAGAGTGGTCCCGCTCCATTAAACCTAATGTAAGTCACCCATGTACCGTTTGTAAACATCCATTGCACGTTAAAGACATTCTCTTGAGGTCTGGCCGAATTAGAAACATCTTTACACTTGCACAGAGCATCTCAGAAATTCAAAAATCTATATCTTGTTCCAATAAATAGATACGATCATTCACATTCTATATTACTCTGTTGACTAGAACCTATAAATATTTATGCTAACTACTGCTACGGCAGTTGTAATTTGTGAACATGCTAAACGGGAAGATTCGAAGATTACTTTTTGTTCTTTTTAGAGACACGCTTGAGAGCGCGCTGTTCCTTCTTGTACACACCGTCAACCATTTTGTATTTACCCTTGATACCGCCAGGACGACCCTTGAGACGACGGTTTGAGCCACGAGCAGCCACAACGGTAACCTTGGGTCTCTGCTTCTTATCCTTGGCGGTGCGGAAAAGTTTGGCAATATCTTCAGATTTTTCACGCTCAGATTTGGAAGCGTCATCATTGATGAGGTCGGACTTCTTACGAATACGCTCCAGACGGCGCTGAGCACGCATCTTCTTACGAGCGGTGGCTTCAGCGACCTTCTTGATGGGGCGAGCATTCAAAGACTTGAGTTTCTCTTTGAGTGCAGCAGCAGCCTCTTTGGTTACTGGCTTGATGAGCTTGGAGTGTTCCTTCTCGTCCTCGAGGAACCACTCAGGAAGACCCTCTGTATCACGGAAAGAGTACTTGTTGTAGCCCTCATTGATAAGATCATGTTTTGTGATCTGTCCGGTGGCAAGCTTGTGGGCAAGTGTCATCTTGATGGTGGCATTTTGCTCATCTTCGAGATCTTGGGTAGGGTCATATGCTTCTTCTTCTTCAGACTCTTCACCATCCACTTGCTTATCATTATCAGCGCGCTTGGAGTCATTTACTTCCTCTTCGCTCCCACTCTCAGCGTCAGTATCAGCGCTGTCGGACTCAGCTACCTGATCAATATTGTTGAACACTGGGTTGTCGAAAAAGAGCTGAGCAGTAGAACTGGTGGGTACTTCATCTTCGCCCTCGGAATCCAGATCGCTGACTTCGGAGGCACTTTCAATTCCATGCCAGGGCTCAAGCTCCCGCTGTTTTTTAGCACGAGTCTCGGCGTCGGCATACTTGAGCTTCTCGCTCTTGAACTTGTCATAAAGATCATCAAGCTGCTGCTCGAGTTGACCAACATCATCTTGATCAATTTCAACATACTCCTCAGCCTCAGACTCAGACTCGGGGAGATAGGCTTGCTCCATATCATCACCAAGATCAAATTCTTTTTCAGGGCCTGTCATTCCTTCAGGCGCTACTTGTCGACCCTTGATAAGCTTATTGGAATCTCCAGCACGCTTCACAGTCTTGTAGTTGAATAAGACACCCTGCACATCGCTCTGTGCTTCAATACCAATTTCAGTGGGTGCATCCATTCCAAGTTGCATGCGGACGATAGCTTTTTGCTTCTCGAGATTTTTTCTACGCCGCTCTCTCTTTTGACGGAGTTTCTCGGTTTCTTTGAGGTCGTCGAGTTCTTTCTCGATCTGTTCCTCGGTAGTGAGCTCAACTTCAGCTTCTCCCTTCTCCTCCTCGACTCCATCGATAGCAAGGAGCTTACGAGCAGCCATGCGCCAGCGAAGAAGCGACCTAAAATCTTTTTTACCCAAGACTTTGAGATCTTTGAAACATTCAATAAGATCGGGAGTTGTCTGTGGGAGCTTCTTGAGAGTCTTGTACTCGGGAATGGACTTGTCCCAATCGAGTTCAGTAGCCAACCCCAAGTAGTGCACTGGGTCTTCTGCATTAATGAACTCCATAATTGGCTTCTTTGACTGGATGAGGAGCTGGCCGTCTTCGGTTTCATAACCCTCCCGATTACGCTTCTTCTTCTCGGGGTTAAATATCTTGGCCTGAGTCTCACCAGCTGTGATTTTAGTGTTGAGATCTTCGAAAACAAAGTGGGGATCAAGCAATCGGGGATCAATCTCCTTCGGCGCCTTGAAATTGCGACAGACAACAAATATCTCAGCGGAAACGTTACGACTCGAGGGAGGTTTGGTAGCTTCGCATTTCTCGAAAAACTGCTGAAACACCCACATGAGCTTATTGTAATCTTTGGATCTGAACACTTTTGTAATAAACCAACCTCCAGGCCTAAGGAACTCAATGGCCAGTTTGAGAGACTGCAATACAAGCTCTGATTGTGTGAAGGCATCCTGGGTCCAGGCCATACCAACATTAGGGGCACCATCGTGCATGACCACATCAGCTTTCCAAGTCTTGAGGTAACCTCTAAGCTGTGAGCGACAGTGGTCTGTGGTGATATCTGACTGGAATGAAATGACATTAGGCAACGGCTTAATGGGTGCCAAATCTACACCAACAATCAGAGAGTTCATTGGGCATTTTTGAGTGGCTACCTGACACCAAGAACCGGGTGCAGCACACAGATCGATCACGCACATGGGCCGTGGTTTGCCGCCCTTGGGGTGGTTAAAAAAGCCATACTTCTCATTAAGTTGGAGGATCTTGAACGAAGAACGGGCGCGGTATCCCTTTTCCTTCGCCAAACGATAGTAATGATCCAAACGGCCTTTACCAAATTTTTTTTGAGTTTTACCCATTTGGTGAAGAGTGAAGTTTTACTAGTAAAAAGATTATGTGATCAGGTCTTACATCCCACTATAGTCAGCGAAGGCTCTCAAGAGGCACAAGATAACATTGAATAGTTCAAGTCGTGTTTTAGGCTTATGTTTATATACATTCTCTGAAACTTTTAATCGTCATTAACCACAAATTGACATTACCACTGCACTTCAGTAGCCTCTGTGCCAAAGCGAGCCTTCTGTACAATATGGGTTAGGGTGAAAATATTTTGCAAATTGCCCCAATAAACCTTCTCCTTGATCTTCTCTGGATTTAAGAAAGTATGGCTGAAGCAGCTCTTGACTTCTTGCCTGCCAAATTACCTGAGGCTATTAATATCAAGCCTGGTAGCTATATTAAGATCCACATCGAGGAATCAGAACAATCTAGCTCCTCTGACTCTGCTTCTGATCGTGACTCTGACCACGAGATGTCGGACTCTGAGACCACACCGGCTCAAGATTCTGGAGAAGAAAAGGAAGGTACATCAGAGCCTGTATTCTACGATTTGAACGAAAATCCACACGATAAGGGCACCAGAAAGGGCTCAAAAATTGTTAAAACCTGGGATGTTAACGCTGGTTCTCCCCTGGGCCTGGAGAACCGGGGAGTCACATGTTACATGAACAGTGCGATTCAAACATTGATTCATATCCCAGCAGTAGCTCGTTACCTGACTGATGTGGTCAAGGGCAAATACAAAACCGTCATCAAACCAAACAGTGTAACAATGGAGCTAGCTAATCTACACAAAAAGCTTAACGAAGGTAAAAAGATGCGCATTTATCCCAAGGGTATGGTGAAAAAACTTGACGAGATTAACTGTATGATGTCTGAGTGGGAGCAAGAAGACTCTCATGAGTATTTCATGTCCCTTATGAGCCGTCTCCAGGAAGATTCGGTACCCAAAGGCCAGAAACTTGATACATCTATTATACATGATATTTTTGCTGGGTCTTTGAAGCAGAATGTAGTCTGCCATAACTGCCGCACGGTTTCTACCACTGATCAAGACTTTTATGATCTCAGTGTTGATATCACCAAAGACCACTCTATCGAGAGCTCTATCAAGGACTTTTTCGCTGTTGAATCACTCAAGCCGAAGGGTTCGGATGGCTACCAGTGTGAGAAATGTAAAAATGTCGCAAAAGCCTACAAATTATCTGCAATTAACGAGGCCCCTGAGTACTTGACTATAGCCCTCAAGCGATTCAAATTCGAGAGAGATACAGGCAAAAAAGTGCAAGATCCAGTATCTTATTCCCTAGACCTCGACTTGACAGCTTATTCACTTGATAAGGAGCCCCTCAAGTATAAGTTGGTTGGTGTCATCGTTCATGAGGGCCGCACAGTCTCATCTGGTCACTATGTCGCTCTTTGCCGCCAACCTAACAATGAATGGGCAGAATATGACGATGATCTTGTTCAGAGAGTTCCAGAGAAAACAGTGAAGAAGCATACCGACGCTTATATTCTTGTGTATTCCCGTCTCACTCAAAAACCAGTCAAGAAGGCACAGAAAAAGACATCCGGCAAGAACAAATCTAAAAAGGACTTAAAAGTGGGTATTTCTGAATCAAAACCTGAGGCTATGTCTCCAAAAATCTCCAAACTCAATGCAAAGAGAAAGGCCAGCCAAGAAATTGATAATCTGTTCAAGAAGCCTTGTACTGTATAATTATTTATTCATGCATTCTATGTATTATATTTGAAAAGGTCTCAAAAGCATGTATTAAAAGCTACTAGGACCGCTCCTGGCTGCTAGAGTCGTTGCTGGGCATAGGACGAGCTTGAGGAGCAGCCAAGACGTCATAAAGCTCGATACGAGATGCAATACGGTCGTCGATCTTGAATTCACGCATCCATTCAGAATTTTTGTCGAGGCCCTTTTGTTTCCACTTGTTGGGCCAGTCCTCCTCCTCAATCCCTGCGGCATCGATATCTTCGGCAGTGAACGGGCGTGTCTGTTCCAAAACAAGGGCCTTTGCTTGGTTTCCAGACTCCTCAAAGTAATACCGTCTTGTCATGTAACGACCAAACCGTTGTGGAGTACGGAGGAATCCCAATAAATGAGGGTTTCGCACCACAAGGATAGGAGCCATCGTAGCCCGGTAGAAAAGAGGGTCGACATGCGATTCTACGTATTGATCAGGAGGAAGCCAAGTAGGGTAGACTGTCTTGGGATCCTTTGAAAGAGGTTGTAGTAGTTCTTCTCCGGGCAATTCCTTGTCTTGTTTTTCGGGTTCAGGAATTCTGATTTTTTGCAGATCATCTTCCTTGACAGTCTCGCCATTCTCAGCGGCTTCAAGTACCAATTTTTCCTCGGCAGCTTTAAGTTTCTCTTCAGCAATACGGGCTCTCTCATCTTTCACGAATTGAGGCTCCTCAAGGGGGCCCATCCAGCCTTCATGTAGACCGGTCATGTACTCTTTATATGCGCCACGTCCAAGGCAGATAACACCCCCAGATAAGTTTGTTCTAGTTTTTTCATTAATTTTTAGATCAAGCTCATCCGGAGTATAGCCAGTGGTAGGGAGCCCTTGCTCAGCTCTACGTTGGTTACGAATGTTTTCAGCAACGACTGTGCGAATATGTCCCTGTTTATCTTCTTCGATAATATCAAAATCCACAGCAGCAGCAGTCAAGATCGGTTTGAGATTTCTTCTCCAATGTCTTTGGGTAATATCAATTTGATCACCAGGAGGAGGTGCCATGTAAACAGTTACTTTACGAGGGAGGTCAAGTCCTTCAATAGGAAACTCTGAAAGGTATTTGACATCATTTTTGAGCTGTTCTCGAATCGCTTCACGGCGTCTACGATCATAAGTGATACCACCAAAAAACAGCCCCGTAACGGCAAAAAATATCGTCCAATTACGCGATGGCAAACGTAAACGAGGGATTCCCATGGCTTTCAAAACCGGGTGGCTGAATTCAGGGCGGGGTTTGGTCTTGATCTCGGGCTTTGCATCCAATTTAGGTGCTGCAGCGTCCTCTGGAGCGCCTTTTTCAGACATGAAAAATTGCTTACAGTAACACTGACCCTACTTGCGGGGGAAAAGGACCCAAATAAGTTAGCCAACTAACAAATTTAGGGTAGAGTGTGGAGTATGTGTATTTCCAGCAGCTTAAACCGCTCTTGGAAGGCCTTGTGGTATTCAAGGCCTGGAAACAGATGTGACCCACGCTTCCAGGCTCTGCACTAAAAATATACATAATTTTATTTTTATAGCTATAGGATCCCAGCCTATAATATCTAGAGATCACCAGGAACGGGGAATTCATTGCTCCAGGCGGAAACCTCCTCGAAAAGCTCCTTGATCTCGGCGTCTTGCTCGGCATGAGCACGGAAGTCGACCAATTTGGGCTTCTCAACCTTCTGAGCAACTTCCTCCTTGATGCGAAGAGCAATCTTGACGGCACGATCAATGTACTCAGTGACAGTCTCAAAGTCCTTGGGTTGGAACTCACGGGTAGTCATGGCAGGAGTGCCAACACGTAGACCACCAGGTACAAGGGCAGACTTATCACCGGGAACAGTGTTCTTGTTGGCGGCAATGTTGATGAGTTCAAGGACAGTCTCCGCACGAGCGCCATCGAGGTTATGGGGTTTGAGATCAACTAAGATGAGGTGGTTATCGGTACCATCAGAAACAAGTTTGTATCCCTTGGCCTTGAGAGCCTTTGCAAAAGTCTGGGCATTTTCAAGAACCTTTTTTTGATACTCCTTGAACTCTGGAAGCTTTGCCTGTCCCAGAGCGACCGCAAGAGCGGTAATAGTGTGGTTGTGGGGACCACCCTGATGACCAGGGAAAACAGAAAAGTTGATCCTAGATTCAAGATCATACAAGGTCTCCTTACCCTTTTTATTGACGGAGCGTACACCTTTGCGGAAGAAGATCAGAGATCCACGAGGACCACGAAGAGACTTGTGAGAGGTGCTGGTAACAATGTCAGAGTACTGGAAAGGGCTAGGAGTAACTCCAGCTGCAACAAGACCAGCAATATGAGCCATGTCACTGAGCAAGTAAGCACCGACTTTATCAGCGATCTTACGCATACGAGCATAGTCAATAATACGAGAGTAGGCACTTGCACCGGCAATGATAATCTTGGGGCGGAAAAGCTCAGCACTCTTCTCTAACGCATCGTAATCAATAGTTCCAGTAGACTCATCAAGACGGTAAGGCATGGTGGTGAAGTATTTGGAGATGAAGGAAATCTTCTTGGTGGGGGTCTGATAACCATGGCTCAAGTGGCCACCGTGTGGCAGATCGAGACCCATAATACGCTCTCCAGGCTCTATGATAGCAGAATAAGCATAAAGATTAGCGGGCCCACCACTGAGACCCTGAACATTGACACCCCACTCCTTGGGATCTAAGTCAAAGGCCTTGAGAGCTCTTTCCTGGCACAGCGCCTCGGCCTCGTCAATAAATTGATTACCTCCATAGTAGCGGGCGCCTGGATAACCTTCAGAGTACTTATTCTGCATTTCCGATCCAAGTGCATCCATCACCGCCTTAGAAGTGAAATTTTCGCTTGGGATCAAGGTGATTCCCTGCTTTTGACGATTACGTTCTTTTTCGAGGATTTTAGCGACCACGGGATCAGTCTCTGCGACCGATTTACCCAATAGTGCCCGGGTTGAGATTCTTCTGGTGGCAATTCTAAACATCAGTGAGTCAGTTGTGGGAGTTGTTTGGAGCTGAGGGGGGGTTGACTTGAAGGTTAGCCGGTTTGAATCACAGGTATCAGCAGAAAATAATCAAATGCGACGTTCCAATATTTATGCATATGAGTGTTTACAGGGGTCTACTCAAAGAGCACTGAGTTAAGTGGGCTACGGTCCTGAGTCTGGCACTGAGTCTGGCACTGAGTATAGTGGGTCGATCCTATCAGCTGTCATATTATACCTGGGCACGGCACCTCTAACGTCCTGCTTTCATATTTTTTATTGTACATTTAAATATTAATGCGAAATCTCAGAATGGGTCCGAGATCTAGCCAAGGGCTACTTACCGACTCATAGTTGTTTCAAGAGTAGCGACAAGAAGTTGAAATCACCACATCTTTTCACCCTTTTTGGCCTTTCTATTTTTCTTTTCGAGCATGGCTATGTGCGCCTCTTCGAATGGAACTGTGCTATGTTTGTGATTCTCTGGTGTGCACTCGGGAGTTCTGGTGCAGTACTCAACATTCTCGAGGAAATCGCTCTCCCAGCACTGCTCCATCGTCCAGCGAGAAGCAGGGTCCAAGTCAAACATACCTCTGATAAGGTCGTGTGTTTCCTGTGGCAGGTTGCTCAAAAGGTTTTCCGTACCTCTGCGTACACCGTCCTCTCCGACCTTAATAAAGGTGTTGAAGCTAGGATCTGATGTTTTCGGGGCCCTCCAGGGAAATTTGCGCATCAGCATGCAACAGAGTATGACTGCAGCACTCCATACATCGGTAGCACGGGGGTCATATCGATCCGAGCCAGCGGCCTCGGGTGCCAGGTATGGATCCGATCCAACGACTCCGTGAGTGTCGTAGATTTTCTGACTCTCAGGGTATCTGAAAACCACTGCTGAGCCAAAGTCGATGATTTTAACGATGCCGGTAGCATTTACAACACAGTTATCAAGCTTGAGATCACGATGAGCAATGCCCGAATCGTGTAAATACTTGATACCGCTCATGACTTGAGTAAAATCGCAGAAGACTTCGTTACGACTCATTTTTCCGCTCATTACAATGGCGAATAGATCATACTCGCAGTATTCCATAACGTGATATACCCGTTCGGGTTCTTGGACAATGTCTAATGTAGAAATAACATTAGGGTGTTGAAGGGTGAGGCCGAGGCAGTACTCAGCACCGAGCTTCTTTTGGTAGTCTCTTTGAGATTCACTGGAGTGCTTTGATCTGAACTCTTTGACGGCATATGTTTGACCAGTGGGTGCCCTTACAATTTTAACATGACCGCCAGCACCCTCACCGAGTGTTTTACCAATCTTGCCGTACTGCTTAATAGAGCTTGCTCGCGGAGAGGTCATCCCAGGGAACCCCGATGCCGAGGAATCAACCGAGTTTGCTGGACTAGTATCGTCTTTGCTATTGCCGAGCATTCGACGCAAATTCGATTGTGAGCCAGAGTAGGATCGAGCATACAAAGAGCCAGTGGAGTCGGTACGGTTGCTGTCATTTGCGTTGTTGTGTCGGGATATACTGCCGGCCCTAGCGGCACGCCGGCTACTGAGAGACACCTTCGAGAGGCTTCGGGCAAGAAAACTAGATGACTGAGATCCCGCTTGAATAGGCACAGCACTGGGGGTGCGAGGCAAGTTGACAATGAACCTGGCTTCAACTGATGAAGGGTTGACGCTCTGCGAACTGATGCTAGTGCTACCTGACGCCTGGCGAGGGAACGAAATGTTCCCAATTTCGCCTGCGCCATCTACGAACCCTTGGTTCTCATCCTCCTTGGTATCACTCTGTAAGGTAGTAGGGCTTGTTTGCTCGCTGGCCGGCAGACTCCCGTCAAACTGGTCAGGGTTCTTGTCAATCAACATAGACAGCGCAGACGGTACATTCGATGAAAGGGCTTTGCCACTACTGGGAGCACTGCTCGGAATGGTCTTCTTTGTGAACTCTAGAGCCATCGTTGTTGGTTGCAAATCGTCAAGTGGCGGTGTCACCGATTAGTTGAGTCGGTTGGCAGGGGGTAGCGAGAGAGAGATATGGGTTAGGGTGATAAGCAAACTCTCTATGCTATGAAATTGTCAATGAAATTTAGATTATATTTTGTAGTGGAAAAGGAATTCACGGATTTGATCTCAAATAGTTCGGATATAGTGCTGCAGACGTGCCTGATCTATCTGTCAAACTAATGCACTGTTTTATCGCTTTTAATATTAGGGGTAGATGATCAAGCAAAAAGCTTCTGGTTTTAAAGCCTTATTTCTGCCGTAGCCCTGATAACTTTGTATATTTTCTCTCGCCGATAGCTGGGTTTAATCCCTCATCAAAACACACCACCGGGGATAAGCGTATCAGATCCACCTTTATTCATAGTTTTTTCCCGTATCACTGGTCTAATAGGGGCTATATCTCCTAGCTTCTTTTTTGGTTGTATGATCGGTATCCTTCCATGTACTAACTTGACCTCATTAACTATATGTGCATTGTAGTTTGATATCGTAAGTAGCATAGTAAGGTCATGTTTGAATGAAATACAGGTAACTATGCAAAGGGCAAACTTGGTATCTGCTGAATAGAATACATGGCATAAATATATATAGGCTGATTTGAATCATCACAACGTTTCGAGAAAGTTGGTCGGAACTCTGCTGTGCGTGCGCTAGTCGGGTGCTCCAGAAGCCTCACGTAAGTTCATGGAGGAATTGAGTGACATTATATGACAATGGCTATACAATGGGATGGGAGATACAATAAAAAACTGATATATATGAATTTGGGGTGCCTAATCACGGTAACACCGTGAGTGGAACCGCCAGAGGGAGTGGCAGCTGTGCGACTATAAGGATGAGTCAGATGATTATATTTATAGAGACAGGCTGAATGTCTTCAGGGGAATATCCAGCAATTTTATGGAATCCGATAGATCTACGACATGGGAGACCACTTGTGTATACTAGAGTATATTCTGAGAGAAGCTTGTTCCCAGGGACCTCAATTACATAACTCAAGGGTCGTGCCGCTTATTACTGCCAGATGCTCACTTGGCTACCCTATAGATATAGAGTGATTACAGCCCACAAGAGACTAGTCTGCATATGAAGCCATATCATCAGGGCCATCATTACATAACATAATAGATGGTTGCTATAGCAAATGACATGGTTTCACTAAAATACTTTCAGGATTGAAGAATTAATTTCGTAGAATGAGTGAGAATGTACATCAAACAAGACTAAGTATTCAAGATCAGCGCCATCTAGCTCCAAACAGCTAAAAATGTCTCATTCATCTCATCAGAGCCATCATGACTAACACACAATGTTCATCAAAGCGCTTTGTAACTTTAGGACTGGAGTAACATCTAGCCCGTGAGATCCGGATATATAAGCTGATACCCTCCCTTCCACAAGACACAACAATCTATAATGGCTCGCACTAAACGTACTCCCGGACAAGCCGCTAAGATGGCCGCCACCGTTGCTGGTAAATTCCCCCGTAAGCAGGTCGCTTCCAAGGCCCGCAAGGCTCCCACTGCCCACACTGGTGGTGTTAAGAAGGCCGGTCACCGTTACAAGCCCGGTACTGTCGCTCTTCGTGAGATCCGTCGTTACCAGAAGTCTACTGATCTCTTGATCCGTAAGCTCCCCTTCCAGCGTTTCGTTCGTGAAATCGCCGCCGCTGTCAAGTCTGATATCCGTTTCCAGAGCTCCGCTCTCGGTGCCCTCCAGGAGGCTTGCGAGTCTTACATTGTTGGTTTGTTTGAGGATACCAATCTTTGCGCTATCCACGCCAAGCGTGTCACAATCCAGGAGAAGGACATCTCCCTTGCTCTCCGTCTCCGTGGTGAGCGTGATGCTCTTAAGGACGCTTCTGTTACCAGCTCTGTCGTTCTTGAGGATGCTACTATTTAAATTAAATAATATCAGTATTAAGGCGGCTGCCTTCTTTTCTATTATACCCAGTTTATATGTTACGTATTAAAACACCTATTATATGATCGTTCATTTCTTCAGTCGGCAGCGGGCTAGTCACCTCCCTACAGATATCCGCAGTAATTTAGCTAAAATTTTTTCGTTTCACGCGCACACTTAACCCAACATTTAGCTAAGGTAACTAGGCAAGTATCGCACTCGGATATCGAGTAGCCCAGAAGATGATTAGAGAAGAAGGGCTGACCACTACTACCGAGAACACTGGTCAGGAATTGCTCAACAAGATGTCCCAAGGCTGCAATGTAAGGGTCAGGCTACATGAAACGACTATTACTTAGTTACGGAGTGACGTAAGTGTGGGTCTTGGGAGGCATGTGATGGGGCCCAGACCGCGCCTTCTAAAGTCCCTGACATTGATTAAAGTATATTGCGTTCAAACACTTGTCCAATTCCTAAAAAATCTTTGGATGCACTGCTACAATGATGTCCTGTTTTAAGGTTGGGGTGGTCAAAGCAGGTGAAAAGTCGTTGGGTTTCACGTGCAACTGCGGTTTGAATATTCAGCGCGGGGTGAGCACGGGAGGCACGGCCAGCTACAAAAACATCATATAAATGCCCAAAATAAGTTCAATATACTCGAAGGTATATTTACACGCCTTTCCGGCCGCCGAAGAAATGACTGTCTCTTGAGCACATGCTGAAGCATTGCATGCTACTTAAGTAAGTGCTCAAGCAGATTCCTCGACCTGCTGCATTATGACCCCATCCGAAGAGCTACTCGCGGCTGAAGCTCTTCAACAGCTTTCAAACCCTGCCAAGGGCGCGGTAGTAACTCCCGCGGATATAGATCAAGCTGCGAACGAGCCGATAAGCTCTCCACTCATGTCACCACGATCCAGTGCTTCATTCAGCAGCTTTGATAGAGACTATGCGCCTCCTAGATCGCGGCCGGTACCAAGATCCATGTTTGGAAACATGCTCTTAACTGCCACGTCAATGCTTTTACCGCGAGAGACCCAGCACCGGCTGCGCACATTTGTTCGGGTGTTAAGACTTGCTAACGACTCTTTGAGCCGCAAAGTGGCCGCTCTTAAAGAAGCCATGGACCAGGAATCACAAGGCGTGGAGCCTGAGTTGAGTGCGAATGCCCTACGTCAGGATGTGGTTGCCACTGTTAAGAAAAGCACCAACCTCATTGCAACAATTGCGGGAAATTCACTGCCTGAATCAGCTCGATACACAGTTCGTAAGCTCGTACTAACTCTTCCCGCTCACTGGAGAGCTCAAATGGAACACCAATCCACAGAGAATGCGGCCCAGAGCGCTGTGCTGTCGCTTTCAACAGAGACCTTACACCTCATTCGTGATGTTATCGCTATCATAGATGATACACTTGATCGCGCTGAAAGCTGGTGTGGTAGCCTCGCAAGACGTGGAAGCACCGAAAGTACACCAGACCTCGACTCACTTGCAATTGATGGTGAAAACAGAGATAGTCCAAAGAGTGGCGTTGTGGAAGGGTGAGATGGTACAAGCAACTATCTACCAAGGCGCAACCGAGATGTTTACTTTGTATATACTCGCTCCACGCACAACCTCACCGCACTGCCAATCTCTATTTATGTAGACCACCCCTTCATTGTTTCGCCCCACAGCTATGATGAGTGTACGCTTTTCATCTTGTAATATTTCTCAATGCATGTAGTATCTTTTTTGGATACTTTGAATAAATACTCGCTAGTTCCTCCCTGCCTACAGTGGGCTCTTAGCATCGTGATAGATGGACTGCACTTCTCAATGGGTGATACCATCCGTTCACAACAGCGATAATATCCCTATTGGTATCGCAAATTGTCCAGTATAGCTGATTTTTGTCTGATATTCAGCTCCTTCATGTTTTGAATCCAGATATTTCGTTTCTATGTATGTTTATAAATCAGCATGTGTACATGTCCACAAGCCAGGGTTACCAGATTACAGTTCTAACCCTCATGCTATCTCATGGGTCGCTGATAAGCTTGGTTGGATACCGGAGGAGTTAAGTTGTAGTACATACTTATGTAGCAAAAGAGACCGGTCGAGCTATACAAGTAATACTACATCGAGCCTGGGCCAATGCTATACACATGAGCTTATTGCTCGACCAGATAGATTCGCTTATAGACCATGGCAATAGGAAATATTGCCCATATACTCAGCCAAACGTATAAATAAGAGCACCAAGCCCCACCACAAGTCCTCCCAGCATGACATTTTTTTCAACTCCACCAAAGTACAAAGCACTCAGTGTTAAGGACAAAAACTTGCGTACGGTAAGGGTTACTTGCAACGTGACAGGACCGCGACTTTGAACCAACATATTTACACCGGCTGCACAAATGTACTGGGACAAACAGTTCAGGCCAACCCAGCGCCAGCTTTGGGCATCGAGAGTCTGCGCTTGAGCAATCAAGTCGTCTTTCACGAACCAGAATAGCGGAATGCAGAGAATATGACACATACACAGGCTCTCTTGCCAAGTTTGGGCAACGCCCACGCACATCCAGCTCTGAACAGATGCCAGTACAGTAGCGAAAGAGAGGAGACCCAGTCCGAGATAAGTCGAATCTCCTCCTTGGTCTCCACGCGGTAGACTCATTGCTATACCAGCACCAATGAGTATTAAGGCACCTACCTGGCGCCGTGAATAACGTTTACCCATGAGCGTACCAATGGCCATTGAAATAACTACACCCGAGGAACGAATAATTGTGTGCATGGGTACGCTAATATGATATGCCCATACTGCATTATTGAGGTAATTCACGAGGCCATAAAGTACACCGGGCACCACCCATTGTCGAGTGAGGTTAAAATGCCAGATTGAAAGTAGTGAAATGGTAAGAAACTGGAGGAAAGTTAGCAAAGTACCTATATCTGGATTTCTGCGGACTAAAAATTCAAGAACGTAGACGTTATAGCAGCATCCTCCGAGCACTAACGCATGCATGATGCTTAGTACGGAGGCAAGCGATACCAAAGACTCCAACGCCAGTGAACTGCCCGAGCAGAAACTTGTGCTTTGTGCTCCTCTTCGCTTTGGATGTATAGACCCAAAATTCTATCGTGGATCTTACCCACAACAGGGAAGCATGACTTTCATGAAGACTCTTGCGCTTAAAACCATTCTTAGCCTAACACCAGAGCCTCTAGATGAAACCTTACCAGATGTGAAATATATTCATATCAAATGTTCACAAACTACAGACAAATCGAAAAAGAAGCGACCAGTACCCATCACTGCCGAAATTGTTGAGGCTGCTCTGGAGATTCTCGATGATGAGAATATGCGACCCTTATATATCCATTGCCTCAATGGCGCACACATCACTGGTCTTATCACAGCATGTTACCGTCGACGACAGCAATGGTCCATGTCCTCAACACTAATGGAGCTTGAAAGGTATAGCGACTTTGATCAGAAAGATATACAGTTTATCGAGGATGTGAGCAAAGGGCAGACTTACTTTGTGTAGCGGGAGCTGTATTTGAGAGTACATCAACAGCTATTCTTAATTGATCTCTCGTTTCTCAGAGAAAACTCTGGATCCTCATCATCGATGTATGTGAAATCGTTTGATAAAAAAATATATATAAATTATAAATTGATTAAACTTGGGTATCAGGTTTGTGCTTATCAGTACCAAAATAACGGCGCTTGCAGAACTTCCAGAGCTCAATAACAAGGAGGTAAACGACAAGACCAGCAAATGCGACGGCCCATTCCCACTCGGGAGGCAAGTGTTTGAACACGTAGTCGTTAATAACCGGAATATAGACGACTGGGAACACACTCACAAACCCAATAACTACGCTCCAAAATAAGAGCTTGTTCTTGTAGACATCTTTGAAGAAGTGCGTCCACTTGGCATCAGGCGTGAGGTTAAATAGTGACCTGCGCATGTCCATCATTTCCCAGGCCAGGAATAATAGACCCCAGGTCATCTGGACAAATGTAAGTGATCGGGTGCGGAAAACAGGGGTACAGGCCTCACTCCACTCCTCATTGCAGTACTCACCCAGGGACTCAGTACCATCATGGTAGCCATAAATCAAGGAAGAAAATGATATAACACAAATAGTTGCAAGACAAAGACCATACACAATCATATCGGTGATAACTTCCCAGGTGAAGATGGCACTTCTGGGGTCGGTGGGATTCTTCTCCATGATACCTGGCTCGGCGCGCTCAAAACCAAGGCCCATTGCAGGGAAACTAGAGGTTGCCATGATAATCCACAGTGCCTCTACTGGAGACATGGGGAATACAGAGGTATCGGTGTGGTCCTTGAAGGCAAGGCCAATAAGTAAGTAGAGCACTTGGGCAACGTTACCAGCAAGCAAATGAAGCACAAATTTCTGAATATTAGCAGTCATGCGGCGGCCTTCCTCCACTGCATTGAGGATGGAAGCGAAGTTATCGTCACTGAGAACGATATCCGCAGACTCCTTAGCGACATCACTACCGGCAATACCCATAGCAATTCCGACGTCTGCTTTGCGCAAGCTAGGTGAGTCATTTACACCATCACCAGTCATAGCAGTAAATGCCTTACGACGATGGAGGGCCTCGATAACACGAACCTTGGTTTGAGGAGCACAGCGGGCTATAACGAGTGGAACAACATGCAAGGCATCGATTGCAGCATCAGACATTTTATCAAACTCACCAGCAGTCATAACATCTGATTTAGCATAAGTTGCAGGCAAGATACCGATCTCCAGGGCGATTGCAGTGGCGGTGCCGAGATGATCGCCAGTTAACATGTGGACTTGAATACCAGCGCGATGAGCGGTGGCAACGGCGGAAGCAGATTCAGCACGAGGGGGGTCATAGATACCAACCAGTCCCAGAAAAGTAAGGTCTTTCTCTACCTCGTCGCGGTCGATTTGGTTGAAGTCGACAGTAGAGGCCTCTTCAGAACTGATGGTCTTTTGGGCAAAAGCCAAAACACGAAGACCCTGGGAGGTAAGCGTGTTGACTTTGTCAAATACTGTATCATGGTCACTCAATTTGAACTCGAGAGGTTCTTTGCTTTCGCTGCCGTCTCCGTACCAGGTGGAACAAAGCGGAAGAACACGCTCAACAGCTCCTTTGGTGAATACCTTGACATCTGAATTCTCATTGTCCTTGCAAATGGAGCTCATACGCTTGATAGTAGAGTCAAACGGATACTCAGCTATCTGGCCAAACTGAAGTCTCGCGGGGTCGTCAGGACAAACCCAATGAGCACGCTGAAAATCTAAACGGGTCACAAAGACTTGTATAGCGACCTCTGTGGGGTCACCATTGGCTTTCCACTGGTCATCAACTTGAACAACATTCGCGATATTGGCCATGGAAGCACTATACATGAACTTGCGGAAAGGTGGGGATTCTGCATCAACTTTCTCGATCTTAGCTTCTCCCTTGGAGACTGTACCAACATTCGGATTGAAAGGATCAGCAGTGTCAGTCACACTAAGCTCGCCATATGTGGGGATCCAGGCTTTACGCACAATCATCTTACCCTGGGTCAGGGTACCAGTTTTATCAGAGCAGATATCAGTAACAGAGCCGAGTGCCTCTAAAGAGTCCAATTTACGAATCATAACATTGCGCTCAGCCATTGCTTTGGTACCCATTGCCATCGTGATGGTGAGCACAACGACCATAGAGGCAGGGATCATAGAGATGGCGGCGACAATAGCGTAAACGGCCACTTCACGGGTAACATTGAACTCTTGAGCAGCCATTACAATAATTGCGACCAACACGGCGAAGAAAAACAAGGCAACGGCAAGTCGAGACATGAGGCGATGGAGAGGTGTGCCTACATTGAGACCAAGAAATTTTCCAACCCAATCTTTAACAGTACCAGCACTGGCACGTGCATAATCTCTCTTGCGAGCATGACCCTCAGCATCACGTTTAACCTGACGATAACGCTTTTTATCGCCCTTAAGACTAGCTGCAATACGACCAATTTCGGTATTCATGCCAATACTAGTGACAATAGCAGTTGCACGACCTTTAGAAACAGTACTAGAAGAAAATGCCATATTGAGGCGGTCACCAACGGGGCCATCAGCTTCAACAGTTGTATCATAATCCTTAACTACGGGCATAGACTCACCGGTCAAAAGAGCCTCCTCGGTTTCAAAGTTGATGCCATGAATAAGACGGCAGTCCGCGGGGACAGTGTCTCCGGTTTTGAGGCTGATAGTGTCGCCAGGCACCAGCTCTTTAGAGGGAACTGTCTCATCAGAGCCGTTACGAATAGCACGCGCAGTAGGGGAAGACATGGATTGTAGACTGCTCATTGTTTTGGCAGCAGAGAGTTCTTGAAAGAAACCTACAACGATATTGATTAGAGCGACAGCTCCAATGACACCACCAGAAATCCAATCCCTGATGGCCAGGGAGATAATCATTGCCACAAGTAACACTAGCACCATGGCATTGGCAGTCTGTGAGATAAAAATTGCTATAAGGGAGACACCACCATCTTGATCCAGAAGGTTATCACCATGCTCTTTGTGCCTACGACTAGCCTCTTCTCTACTAAGACCTACGTCAATATCGGCACCTAAATTTTTGACTACTTCGGTACTCGTTAGAGTCCAAGGCAAGTCAGATGGTGGGGGTGCTTTTTCGTTCTCGGTGAATTGAGTGCGTTCACTAGCAGTGTAATTCTCATCGCCGACTTTACTAGACTTTGAGTTCATAGCAGAGATGAGTCATGTTAAGGATTGCTTTCCACTTATATACCCTTCAGGCTAAACTCGGCGATATGCAGGTTGCATGCACCTCTATCACCTTCCTAGCCCAGGTGAGTGACTTAAGATAAGAAGCATCGAAGGATGAGCCTAGCAGCTTTTCCGACACCCGCGAAGCCGCAAAGCCTATGGAGAATTATTCCAGACCCTAAAAGTTTGGAGCGAGCATTGTAAAGCCCCTCGCAACCTCAACTTGGGATCAACTCCCAGCACGTGACTCAACACGTGACGTGGTTTCAATCAGTGATGTCTTGGCAAAGCGGAAGATCGCTAAGCCCCCCCTAGCGATACGTCGAAAGCCGTTAATTATTGGGACAAAAGAAAGACATCTCATTGGTACAAAAATGGAATGAATAGCAAGCTAGTAGATGAAGATACATAGAAACAGCAAAAAGTACTTAAAACACATACTAGTTCTTATATGGGCTGGTCATCGTTTCAATCTGCTGGCATGTGCACCTTCTTGTACAGATCCGGGGTGGGCACCACATGTTGTGCCAATTTAGGTATTTGAGCGTGAAGGCCGATAAGCTGTACAAGGGAAGAGGACAAAAACCAGCAATTGGCGTGATGTCATTGTCTATCTCCCTCAGAGACTTTGTCCCAAGTGTGAGATAAGGAAAATCCATATATGGACTTGCAAGGGCACATATAAAATGATGGATAGGATCTCAAAGACAGAAAGTAGATGTCTATAAAACTAAGAAACGATGAGGTAAAATTTTTCCGTCTTTACCGGCTATATCCAAAGCAAGCGAGGTAGTCGGGTAATATGCAAGTGAGATGCATGTACGCCAAGAACTTGCACAATCTCACTGCAGGTAACGACAATGGAGCGAGGGAACAAGAAAGACTTTTCTCGAGGATTCTTCTATCCTAATTTTAGTGTAGCTGATAATTTGGAGCTATTTCATTATTGATTTGCGGATTATTGACGTTGCCACCGAGCCAAGATACCACTACTCCATATGGTATATGTATTTATTTGGTAAGATTAGATAAATGAGTATAGCGTGCTGGCTTAACTTCATGATCCAAAGCGAGAACATTCAGATTATCAGTAGAGCCTTGATACAAAGATCGCGGCTGTAATAAAGATGTGAAGCTTGAACAGAAGGTAGTCAGAAGCTATAATATGAAATCATAGTAGCTGGGAGTATTAGCGTTACAGCCTATGAAAATAGCCTCATGTTCCCTGTTTAGTTGGTGAGGATTGGGAACACCCTAGGGCTCGACGGGTCAACAAAACCTCCGATTAGGAGATGCCATCCAAAGTGTTGATCTAATTAGAAGAGAAGCAGTATACGGATCTTTATGAGCAGCTCAAAATGAAATTCAGCTGATAGTGTTTCATCTTTGTCAAAGTCTTTGTCAAAAATGTGGGGCACTCAGTTACCTCTGGTTTATTCAATTGGCAGAGTTATACTCAGAGAGATCCCCTCCTAACTACCTTCACCTGATCAAGTGGTAACTATGTTGATCTTCTGTGATCTTGCATGTATAAGAGGTAGCTAAATAGCTCGAAGAGAGCTTGCCACCATAAAAGCCCACTTATTCAGGAACCCGGCTATATCCTACAGATTTTGATACTAGAATATAGGTATGAATACGCATATTACCCCAAAGCTGTGCGAACTACTCAAATATACTCACGTTCAACTTACCGTGATACCTCTATGTCAAGTAAAAATGACTCACAAAAGTAGCTACAAGCTGGCAACTCCGTCTTCAATTGAGCATAAAGTGCTCTACAAAACATAATTCCAGAATGGCCCAAGTCAAGCTTCTCAACAGGTGGAAAAGGAGCTGTAAAATAAGGGAATCTGCCCCCCATGCGGAAAATCGGTACTCATTCAGGCTTTGGGCATCTACCAAAATTGAAAACATAGCTTGAAAAATAGAAAAACCATATAATCAAGCTAGTCAGTCTAAACACAGCATGCTTTCCGTAAAGGAGGAGATGGCCTTATTTAGCAGGTACTCTTTCACCAACCTGCTCGCTCATTGAGAGGAAACCGGTCTTTTATACTCCCGAGATTTGAGGTTGAATGCAAGGACAGGTGCAAAATACTGCAAGAATTGACATGGGTATAAAAATAATGGGCGATTAAAACCCCTAATCCACAAGAGCACCCTTGCAATTCTGCCAGAGATGGGCCATGTTGACTTGAGTGTTGTCCTTCAATGGATTTCCAGTTCTAGTTTGAGCCAAAAATGTATGGATCCTCTACTTCTAGCGGCTCACAGAGCCTAAATTCAGGAACGGCAGGGCAAGGGTGTCCCGATGCGGCATAGACTAGGATGACCCTTGTAATGATGGAAGAATACTCTATTCGAGTGGCAATAAATCAAGTAGCTTGCAGTCAACTTCTTAAACATGTCAAAGACTGAGGGTTAGCGTCATTTGGTGCTGCAAAATACGCTTATCATCACGCAAGTAGGCACCATGTGGGGGCCCAGAACTAGCCTTTTGCTAGATTATACATTTATAATTCATAAAAAGGAGGTCAAAACTCATTTATCGAGGAAAGTGTTGAGCTTATCAACATATATTTACGGTTTATTAGTTTTTCCGAAAAGGTGCAGGGACACACTCAGGTTTTACTCCTTTATGCACGTGGGTGGGTGCATGAAGGCATGGTGCCCCTGAAAAACCTGGTATCCCAGGCTAATTAAATTATAGAAATTTGGGTGTAGATCTATAGCATCAGGCTGAAAAATGCCATATTATTTTAGGATAATTACAGATCAGATCCATTTGGAGCTGGCTCACCGACGGGATACTCGTTCTCGTGGATCTCAACGCTAGGAGTGATAACGGTGGCAGTGGCAGCCAAGGGATTGGGGTTCTCAGAGAAAGAGTCAGGGGCATGAAGACCCATACCGACGAGGAAGTTGATACCATCTTGCATTTCTTGTAGCTTACGGTCCTCGGTCCAGTTGAGCTCATTACCCATGGTATCGACAATCTTAGGGAGAGCCTCCTTAGCAGCCTGGAAATCAAGGAAAGCAAGACGCATGCGGCGAGCAAGAGTATCGATGGCAGTTTGGGCGTACTCATAACGCATAGCATAGAGAATCTCACCATCAACAAAAGGATAGGCAGGAGAAATACGGACACCACGGCGAATAGTCTTACCATTAGCATCGACCTGATTGGGAGCACAGAGACGGGCAACATCAAAGGCACGAGTACCATAGTTCTCGCTGAGGTGCTTGGCGACCTCAAGGTCAAGCTGATACTCCCTAATGAGGTCAACGTGCAGGAGGGGGGTCCATCCTTCTGCACCAATAACCTTGATTTCACCCTTGCTTGTCTTGCAACCGCTGGTGGGCTTGAGATCGAAATCCCTGATACAAGCATCGACGGTCTCCTCGGCCATCTCACGGAAAGTAGTCCACTTACCACCAGCAATAGTAATAAGGCCATTTTTGGAAACATTGATAGCGTGATTACGAACAACATTTTGAGTATCCCCTTTATTGGGATCACGGACAAGGGGACGAATACCCGACCAAGCGGCACGAACATCACTGCGATCAATTTCGACCTTACCATCAATGTAATGACGAACTTCATTCAAGATAAATTGAATTTCGTCCTCATGGGGAGTGGGGTGAGCATCGATATCGCACGGACGGTCGGTAGTACCAGCGATTGTGGATCCTTGCCAGGGAAGAAAGAAAACAACACGACCATCAGAGGTTGCAGCATCCAAAAGACCCATTCTTTTGGGAGAGAAGTAACCAGGAAGAACAATATGAACACCTGAAGAACCAATGGCGATATCTTGGCACTGCTGGTCGTCCATTTTACGAATGGCATCAGTGAAGGGACCGGTAGCGTTAACAACGGCTTTTGCTTTAATTTGAACATGAGCACTCTCAGGGTGAAGCACATCCCTAGCGGTAGCGCCCTTGATCTTTCCAAGATCATCCTTGATGAGATCAGTAACTTCCATGTGGTTAATAACGTCGGCGCCGTGAGCAACAGCAGTGACAGCTAAAGAAGAGCATACACGAGAATCATTTTGACTACCATCGTAATAGACAATTGCACCCTTGAGTTTAGAGTCATTGAGCATAGGGAATGATTGGAGGGCACGGCCACGTGTGAGCAAATAACTGCTTTCCAAGTTGGCGGAACCAGCAATAAAATCATAAGCTTTGACACCAACCCAGTAGTAAGGAAGCTGCCACCACTTGTATACAGGAATCATGATGGGAAGAGGGAAACTGAGATGAGGAGCCATATCGAGGAAACGACGACGTTCAGCGAGCGCCTCCTTGACGAGAAGGTACTGACCAAAGTCAGCCTGCCAAAACGCCTTCTCAAGATAACGAACACCACCATGAACGAGCTTGGTGGAACGGGAGGAAGTGGCTGCTGCGAAATCGTCGCGCTCCACGAGCGCAACCTTAAGACCACGGGTGACCGCATCAAGGGCAACACCCGCACCAGTCGCACCACCACCGATGACAAGAATATCGTACTCCTCACCGTTAGAGACTTGTGAAATCATCTCCTTACGGGTTTTGGGCAGTGGGAGCGAGGGAGGAATAAAGCTCTCATGAGGCTTATTGTAACGGTGGTTTGACTCGCGGTCATCCCATACGAGGAAGCCACCTACCGCTGCTCCAATAACCGCTGCTGGAATAGCGGCTCTTTTAGCAAACTTGAACATTCGATGGGAGGAAAGAGGTTATGCTGTAACCCGCCGCGGGCATTATAAGAGGGTTTGTTAAGCATACGATGCACGTGAATCCCGGCTAAATTATAGTGCCGACGATATATTTACTATAGCTTATAATACTTGATTTAGGGACCTAGGAGCTAAACAAATGGGTTTACAAATTATCCCCTGCCAGACTTCAAATTCTGGACAGTTAACAAAACTTCAAGCTTTGTACTCGGAGGTTAGGGTTCACCGCTCATGAAAGAGCCTCCCGAGTTTGATATTCATTAGGTGGTAGCCAATTAGAGAGCACAAACATTTATGTTAGCCAGTACTTCTGAGCGCACCTGGACTAAATTTTCCGGTACTCGGGGATGAAGAAGAAGGTTATGTTTTCAACTTGTCTAGTGTCTAAACCGAATTCTCCATCCTCCGTGCGGGGATTGTTCTATGACGCATCCAGTGGGCTGCAGGGGATCTGAGCACAGGGGCCATACTGGGAATCACATGCATATACGGAAATGTACGGGGCTGACACGGTAATTAACGGGACTGCCTTGAATCATGTTCTCGTATTCGTCTGATCTTCAGCGGGAAAAAATAAAAGAAAATTCGCGTAATTTACTGTGTGGTCGGGGCATATCAGGGATTGAGGGGCTATTCTGTGATATATTTAAAAAGCACGGCGAAAGAACTATGGCAAATTATCAAAGTGAATGAGCAAGTACACCAAGGCAAAATGTCCTTATTAGCTTTTTTTTTTTCAAGTTCGATGATTTCCAGTCTTTGTACATCATTTTTTGAACGAACCGTTCAATAACACCGCGCCCTTTCAGTCCTGGTCTCCTTGATCTTGCACCCCACGCCTCGTCAGGCAAATATACGCTCCCTAAATAGACTGCAATTCTTGACTCAAGTGCGACATGCGTCGCATCTCGCCTAGAGGTGGGTAAGCAGTAGTACCACAAACATCCAGCCGAGACTGTCATAAACACATATCCCATCACCACAACTCTACCACATACGATGGCAAACTGTCCAGGTTCTAAATTAAAGCTCAAAAAGAGTGCAAATATTACTGTGGATCAAGAGACGGCTCTGATCAACCAGGAAATTATGCTGAAGCTTTCGCTCATGCGTCAAGATGTAGTCAATCTGCAGGATGAGCTGGAAGGGCTTCACAGTGTGCTGGAAGTCAAGGATCAGGAAGCAGCCACCCGCGACCAGGCTATATCTTCTCTTGAGCACGAAATCGAGTTAATTAACCAGCGTGACTACCTTCCATTCACTCCTCACTGGCACAAACTCAAGGGTAAACTTCAGAAGCTTCGTCAAATCAATCAGATTCTGGCAAGCATTATTGAGTCCAACTATGCAGCATAAGAAATAGAGAAGATCTCTTAGGCCCTGTTGCATGCGCCCCCTTCCCTATCGTTCTG
This sequence comes from Wickerhamiella lipophila, assembly GCA_030582055.1. Taxonomy (NCBI): domain Eukaryota; kingdom Fungi; phylum Ascomycota; class Dipodascomycetes; order Dipodascales; family Trichomonascaceae; genus Wickerhamiella; species Wickerhamiella lipophila. The sequence goes on along the minus strand of JAKTWO010000046.1, from coordinate 20,018 downwards.
ACCATGAGGCTCGAATTTGTATCGAACCTAGCCCTTATGCGCGCTAAATGAGAGAAATGGCGTGGGCACTGAGTATTTGACCACTCGAGAACGCTCATAAAAGTGGGGGGTTTTCTCTACTCATAAGCAAATAGTTAGAATATTCTCTCATTTATTGCGCAAACGACTTGAATATGCAAAATATGCCGGCTACAGGCTTTAGATCGAAAATTTTCCGCCAAGCCCAACATTGTGTTTACAGGGGGGCAGTTGAGTTGCAATACATACTTCAAACATCCTTTTCAACCTGAAAGTTCCCCTAATTTATCACAAAATAAATTTGACTTGTTCTAGGTGCACTCAAGCTATCCTTATTATATCAGCATACATGAGTATGCACCTAAAGAGCTCAAAAGCACTCTATCTTACTTTGCTATAAAAAAAACCAGCATCGCCAATTTTCGTTGGTTGAAAAGATGATTTTGACTTCACTTTACCTGGTAGTTATGGTAACCGTGGTACAGGCCAAAGCAGATTATTATTTCAGGCCCTGCAACAAGCTCATCATGAAGCATGAAGCCTATGCGGAAATAGCTTCTATGAAGCCCAAACCGATGTACGAACTATTGCAAATGTCCCAAGATTATCAAGATAGTCTTGGTGATTGTATTATAACTAGCGCGTCTCTCACCAACACATCGGAGTCCCAGCAGGCCAAGATCCAGGAAGTTAGTTGGGAGTATTTTGAGTATATGGGCGATTATTACCATACCCCCAAGATCGAAGAGTGGTCTGAAGTCGCGTCAAGGATTGCCAGTGACCCTGTCGAAATGGAGAATGATAATTCTACACTTCGAGTGAAGGTACCTGCCTCTCGCCTACTCCAAGACAACATTATTCCAGCGGGTGAGGGCTTTTACAGGGCTCGTTCGTTACCTAATTCCATGGGATGGGGCCTAATTTATTATCTTGTGGGTGTCTTTGGTATCCAAATTATCATCAACATTGTGGGCCAGCTGCTACCCCTACTCCTCCCCAAGCTGCTGAAGCTAGCCGTCGTTTCCGACTTCAGACGCTACTTTGCATTGCCTCCATTACTAGGGCCAACTGCTAGTAGAATCCTGCAAAATTATAACCAGCGACTACATTACCTCTGGATCGCTGGTTTTGTTATTCTGAATATCCTATTTGCCTGCTTGGGCTATGACGGTCAAGTAACTTCCCCCCTTTACTACCCCGATAAGACCCACATGTACAGCTCTGCTATCGGGTTTCGCACTGGTTACTTGGCAATTTATATGCTGCCTGTTGTTTACCTTTTCGCTACTCGCAACAATCTACTAATTTTGCTTACTGGTTGGGACCTGGATGTATTTAATCTTTGGCACAGATGGATAGGGAGACTCTGTTTACTCCAGGGCATTGCACATGCCGCTGCTTATCATGTCCATTACGATATGGGTGGCTTGGTGGCTACTCAATGGAAGGAATCTTTCTGGCGCTGGGGCTTTGTTGTGTTGATATTATGGGCTATCATGACCATTCATGGAGCCAAACCTTTGCGCGCAATGGCTTATGACTTGTTTGTATTTTGTCACATTGTTTTGGCGGTGTTTGTCGTGGTTGGATTGCACGTTCACCTCTGGTATACCAATCAATGCAAGATTGCCTGGTATGTGTGTATTGCATTTTGGGCAGCTGATCACCTCTTGAGACTGCTGAGGATCATGGCCAATGGTGCTGTTGTTAAAGCCGAAATCACGGCACCCACGTCAGAGGCGGTCATTCTCAACTTTCCTTGCTCAAAGCTTGCTCCCTGCCCACCTGGTTCTTTCCTCTTTGTGCATTTCTCCCACCCGCTTTTGTTCTGGCAGTCACATCCATTTACAATTGTGCCTGTAGGTAACAACGGCTCCAGACGACTTATTTTCAAACCTCGTGATGGTATCACCAAGTGGATCCATGCACAAGCTTCTAGCAAACAGTCGATAAAATTATTTATTGATGGCCCCTACTTCAACCTGGTTAACTTCAAGCCATTTGACACTGTCTCGTTCATTGCTGGTGGTATTGGCGTTACCGCAGCCTATGCACACTTGATGTCGCTTTCAAGTGACAAAATCCATTCCAGCGCCATCAGATTTGACTGGATTATCAGATCCGAGGAATCTATGGATTACTTCAAAGAAGAACTTGATATCCTCCGAAATTTGCCAATTGAGCTGACCATTCACGTAACTACGCAAAACTCAAACGTAGAGACGGAGCAAATGGAGTTTGGGCATGGGGAAAAGGAGAATTCTGAGAAGGATAAGATTATTGTAACTGAAAAGACTCACACAAAATCGAAAAAGGAGCCAAGTTTGTTACAGAAAGTTATGCTCCCAGCCATTCCCGAGTGCCAAAAATCTCTTGCATATTTTGTATGTGGTCCTCCCTCTCTTAATCGCGAGGCCAGAGAATTAGTTGCAAGTCAGGTACCTTTGACAAACAAGTACATTCAGCTTTATGACGAGTCTTATACAATGTGAAGTACTGCTGTAGACTGTTCAAAATTAGTTAGCTTACCTACTACCTTAGCAGCAATCGACTTATTAAAGAAATGAATATTAGTGACGACATTAAAAGCAGCTTCGGGTTCAAGACATTAAGAGACGAGAAAAAAAAGTGCCGTCCGGGAATTGAACCCGGGACCCCAGGATTTGCAATCCTATGCTCTAACCGCTGAGCTAACAGCACCCTCAAGGATTCGAGGTACAAAGAGAATATATAATCTGAATTTTTTTAAAAAAAGGCAGGCATATAAAAAAAAAGGCAGGCATACCACATGATCCAGGATGACAGTCAGCAGCTACACCGGGACCCACCACAAGGGGCTCGGTTTCCTAGCGTTTCGCTGACTATGGCTATTTGTAGAAGCGAGCGACCCACCTCAATTCAAAGAGTGAGGGCGCGATAAAAGCAATATTTAGAGCTGTAGTGAAGCAAACTGAAAATAAAAAAAAAGGCAGGCAACTGAAAATAAAAAAGCAGGCAGGCCGCAAAGACAGCGGTCAAGCCCAGCTATGAATGGCGAGCATCTAGAGGAAGCATCCGTTTCTATACAGAAAACATGCAGAAACCACCAGGTGTCGGACTATTGCCAAATTCTACCCTCCCCTCAGCGGCGACCCAAAAAGCACATTGGCGCACAATAAACGCTTTTTACGCCGCCAAAAAAATCCGACATTGAGATATTTATTTTCTAAAAGAATCTAGGGGTGCACGACTTCGTGGCCCAGCTGGTTAAGGCGTCCGACTGTTAATCGGGAGATCGGGAGTTCGAGCCTCCCCGAGGTCGCTTTTTTAACACTATAATTGTACTTCCCGCTCTGGCTAATACATGCTTCGAAACATGTGTCTATTCCTAGAGTCCCTTCCTCCGCTCTTTTTGCGCAGCTGAAGCGGGGACCCCACTTTTAATGTCCTCTGCAGCGAGTTTATCTGCTTCAACCCTCTTTGGAATATACTCAAGCGCTTCTTGCACCTTATCATTAGGAACTACCACAACGCCATTCTCATCAGCTATAACAATATCTCCTGGGTTGACAATTTGATTGTTTCCAACATTTAGGGGCTTATTGACTGCTACAACTTTGGCGAGCCTATTTGGTGCACAGACACCAACATCGTAGCTAAAAACAGGAAAATCTAGCGCCCTTTGCTCTGCCAAATCGCGAATTGATCCCAAAACTACTGATCCCTTGGCCCCCAGGTACTTTGCACGGGTACTCATCAAACCACCATAGAGAGAGTTGGTGAGTTTAGTATAAGGGGCGTAAGGCAGTTGTGAGTCTGCACTAGTGGCAATCAAAATAACTGCGTTTTCTGGGACAGAGTCAATATAGTGGCCACTGACCTGCTCACGGGGGTCGTCCTTGGGTGCGTACTCTACAGTGTAGGCAGGGCCTGAAATCGTCTTTAAAGGACCCGAGCGTTGCCGCACAAAGGGGATTGCAGCCCCGCTATCAATTCCAGCTTTAACCATCGCATCAGCAACATCACAAGCAGTAAACTTTGCAAATGACATTTGAGCAATCTTGATGAGGTGGCGCATGAGGTGTGGGGTACAAATAGGCTGGAGCAATGCCAGTGGATAAGCGCTTTCACGCACCACTCTTCAAGGATAATGTGGTGATATAAATTAAGTTATGCTAAAATTTGTTTAGTTCCAATAGGGAGCGTCGAGAAGTTTCTGCGCGGCATCTTTGAGAGCATCCGAGGCCAATTGTACGCCTTCGTGCAGTATGTCTACTCTTGAAAGCCAAACTAAATCTCGAATACCGGGGAAAGTACCTGAAAGTGGGTGATCAGCGCTTGACTCGTACTTTGGGCCAAAAATCAGATTCTTGAACCAATCACGTTGGTGAAGTCCCTGGCGATTGATGAGCTGTTTGAAAAAAGCAGTCATACGATCATTCCAATCAATACGTAGATCATGTAAAGCGGCTGTTTCCTTAGCTTCCGCCGCCTCAAAGTCCAAAGCCCACGTATCTCTCCAGGCCTCGCCTCTTTGACCACCCTGAGAAATCTTCGTCAATGTTTGCCGAATTTCTTCAAGTGTGGAATCGTATCCAGACTTTTTAGCCGGGCCCAGCTTCGACGAGATGTAATCCTCCAAATCATCAAGATATATACCAGTCTGAGATGCAAAATAGGTGAAATTAAAGGGTATGATGGGGGCATCGGCATACTTATAAACCATGGAGGCAACAATATCAGCCAACTTCTTATGAGAAGAAAAATCAGAATCACCAAACTTGGTCTGCCATTCAAGGCTATCAAAACAGCTGTCCTTGGGGTATACATTACCAGTCATTCCAAGTGTGACGGCAGGTACACCCACATACGAGGAAAACACATCACTGGTCCCAAAATCCCAAGGAATGTGACGGTAATCCTCTTCCTCGGGGATACGTAGATCGGGATCTATTGCTCTGACTATTTCACGAATATCAATGGAAGGGCATCCCTCCACAAAAAGGGAGTCACCTGATACACCCTTATCGAGATCAATATAGAGCATTCCATCTTGTCCAACTCGAGAGTATAAAGTTTCCATCCACTCAGTTGCACCAGCATAATTTTGCGTACTTCCGTCCCAAAATGTAAAGTAGATGGACCTAAGTGGTTTCCAATTGTGTTTATATGAAAGGTACGAAATTGCGCGTGCAACTTCAAGCAGCACCGTAACTCCACTTAGCTTGACACCGGCATTGCAAAACGAGTCAAGCGAAGCACCAATAAAAACACCTCTATCCGATTGTTCAGAGCCTGACAGCCGCGCAAGCACATTATAGACAGAGTGCCTTTCTTCATTGACTGTGGTGACATCAATCGTTACTACGGGGTTATCATCGGCTTCGCCACCGGTCCACCATTCTTCTACGCTCTGAGGGTACCCATTGTTGTGCCAATCAGGCTGCTGAATACCACATCCCTTGAGGGTTACCAGAAGCGATCCAACTTCCTTCCAAGAAGCGGAAACCACTGGAATTTTAGCAATTGACCGTACATTTTCCAGGTCAACTTTCATGTGATGATAGCTTGGCCAACCTGGGCTAAGTGGGTCACCAGGCCATAACTGAGGAATCCCCAGACAGGCTCGCTGGACACTCTCTTCTGAGTAGTCTGGCCCCTCGGGCCACGCGGCAACGTTTGGCTGCTTATAGCTGAAAAATACTACGCCCACTGCACCCCATTCACTTAGCCGTTCGACTGTGATACCCGGGTTACCTTTACCATACCTGATGGCTACCACTTTATCCTTGAGTTTAATACCTTGCTCTCTCAGATAATTGAGATCAGCCCGTGATCCATAATTTGCATAAACTAGTTTACCGCTTGCATGACCTGAAATACCCAAAGACATATGAGTGGGGGGCTGGTCCTTGCCTTGCTCAAAAGTTCCTTCCTCGAGCCCAATTTCAATGTTTTGCCCATTATGCTCAACATGGAGGCTATGGCTCTCTAGATGGGTAATAAGAACATTATGCGGTGAAATCTCAACCGGATCGTACCCATAACTCAAGAGAGCTTTATAGATATACTGGGCACTAGTATGGCCTGATACAGTACCTGCAACATGTGGGATGGAGTTGAGATATTCGGTGGTATGCCTGATGCGGCCTGCCTTGATTTCATCATAGAGAAATGGCTCCAGCTGTCTACGCTGCTCAAGCGAGACATCTGGTGAATATCCTCGCGAATACAGAACCAAAAAGAATATGATCACTGTCGTCAAAAAGAAAAGTCTTTTTGCGAGTAAAGGGTGCATTACATTTGAGACATATTGCTCAATGGTGACACTGGCACCAGCCCATAGCTTGGCTACAGGGTCGACCACCTTCATCATGGGCCTGAGGATCTTACTGATCCGACCTGGAGAGTTTTGGGGAGGATCCTCTATTGTGAATTGCTCATAGGCCGGGGGTGTCTCCATTGAAAGTAATTCCGCGTTCCGTTTTGCTTCTTTATAAGGTTAGCGAGCCGGGGCGATGGAGGGGCCTCGAGGCTCGGAACGAGCTTACAAGGCCCCAACTTGACTCAGCTTGTGCGGCCTCCACCCTAGCCAGCAGAAAGGCTTTATAGGAAACCCCGCTTGAGAAATGAATATTGCAATGGTATGCGATTTTTTTTACCCCCAACCCGGAGGAATAGAACTGCACATATATCAGGTTGCGCAAAAACTAATAGACAGAGGCCATTCTGTGATAATAATTACCCATGCGTATGGCTCCCGTAATGGCGTTCGTACCCTCACAAATGGCCTCAAAGTCTATCATGTACCATTCTTAACTATTTATAGAGAATCCACGTTCCCTACAGTATTCTCCTTTTTTCCAATATTCCGCAATATTGTTATTAGAGAGCAGATTCAGGTGATCCATGGTCACGCCTCAATGTCGTCATTTTGTCATGAAGCAATTGTACACGGTCGCACAATGGGAATTGCAACGGTTTTTACTGACCATTCGCTTTTTGGATTTACTGATCCAGGCGCCATACTGGTCAGTAAGTTACTCAAGTTCACAATGACAGATGTAGATCATGCAATATGCGTGAGCCATACTGGGCGTGAGAATACTGTGCTAAGGACAGCCCTTGATCCTTCAGATGTTTCCGTAATTCCCAATGCTGTTGTTGCATCAGAATTTACACCCGCTGCTAAAAGTCCACAGATGCACAGGTCTCACGCATGCCCGATAACCATCATCATTTGCTCGAGATTATTTGTTAACAAAGGCGCAGATCTCCTTGTAGCATTAATACCTCGCGTATGTGCCGCAAAACAGAACGTTCGGTTCATAATCGCCGGTTCAGGTCCCCGTGAGGTAGATATACAGCAGATGGTTGAGCAGCACAGATTGCAGGAGCGTGTTACACTATTAGGCTCCATACGTCACGAGCAGGTGCGTGATGTAATGATACAGGGCCAAATATTTCTTCATGCATCACTTACAGAGGCGTTTGGTACTGTTCTTCTGGAGGCTGCATCTTCTGGTTTATTGGTAGTAACTACAAATGTGGGTGGAATTCCCGAGGTTTTACCGTCAGGCATGACTATTTATGCTGATCCCGTAGCCAGTTCCCTAATCGCCTCGACCTTGGAAGCGATTGAGCTCATTGAAGAAAATAAAGTAGACACTTCCGCTTTTCACGAGCGAGTTAAAAAAATGTATTGTTGGTCCGATATTGCTGCTCGCACGGAACTTGTTTACGAAAAGCTGCTCGAAGTTCCTCATGAAGAAGACTTGATGGATCGAATCCAGCGTCACGTTCAATGCGGCCCATTCAGTGGCAAGCTATTTGTGCTGTGCGTCGTTGTGGATGTGTTGCTCTACTATTTACTTGAGTTCTTCTACCCAAGGGGTAAAATTCAGCTAGCAAGAAAGTGGCCCAAGAAAAAAGTAGACATTACCGCTAAATGCTATAGGCAGCACTCGTAGTTTCAACTATGTTAACCCTAATAGCAATCTTACTGGCTTTTATTCGAGCCATTTAGAAAGGCGTTCCAAATCTCCGGGTCGTCACGAAGCACTAAAGGCACGTACTCCCACAAAGATATATCGCACTTCACGGCGGCTAGAGCAATGGCTTGTATGTGTTTAAGACGTTCAGATGCATAGAAATACGAGTATCCTGATTGATTGACTGCGTGCGATACTACATCCTCATTGTCACGAAGCCGGGCTGATGCAAACAGCAAAGCGACCCCTTTAGATTGAACTGCACACATCACAATACCCTCATCATCCCGGAAATTTTGCGCTAGCTCTAAAAATTCACCATCGCGCTCAACTACAGTCATTACAACCTCACGATCCCCAATGAACCGCGTATGCTGCAGTACATCCATGTGCGACTTGGCTGCCTCCAATACGATGCCTCGGTCGTCTCTGAGTTCGGGAGGAAGCTTGTATATCAAATGACCACAGTAGCCCACTAGTCCAAACGCGATCTCCTCATCTGAATAGAATTGAAAATTGAGCTCGGGAAACCAATGGCAAGTTTCGATGGTTCCAGCAGTATTGGCATAGAGTACCTTGTATCTGTTTATCGCCAACAAAACTAGACTTCTATCAACAAAAGGATGATTCTTCAAGATATAGTCCAAGACCGCAGGCTCCTTGTATACTGCAATCTCCATGAGCTCATCATCGGATTGAAGCTCATCAGGGGTCAGTTTGAAGGAATTTCCATCAATATTGACTGCACACCAGAACAATTGCCGACTGATTGGAAGCTCAATATCGACTGGTAGCCCCAAATAGACATTATCTTGCGGATCCTCCAGGTTTAAGAGTACCCCCAGCGCACAGTATAGCTCAAGGCCAAGGTGCATAAAAACCTCGTCGCCCCGCCAACTGAGGCAAACACGGTAATAGTTATCTCTATCGGAGACGATGTGTCTAAAATGATCCGCTATATTTGCAGGAACACCGTAGGGGTTGAGATACCTCCAGACTCGATCACTAGTAAAGACTGTGTAGAATAATCTAGAGACACTTGCTAGTTCCAAAAAGCGTAACGGGTGAGGGGAAATAAACCCAGCGATTAGTACTAGCGCATCTTCATTGAGCTGGGCCATTCAGATAATACGTAAATATAGCTTTGGCTACATATCAGTTACTCATTAAGAGGTTGGGTACATCAGCTGTGCATGCATGTGGAACTCCTAGGGTATGGCGCGCGATTAGCCCCGGTATGGTAGACTCACATCAAGTGGAGCGGACAGCTACATAGAGCTTAATGTATTATATGCACAGCTACAGTGAGCATAATAAGCAGATATAGAATAAATATAGTAGATGACTAGAACTCAAATACTGTCAATCACGCTCAACTTGCCCATTTGCTCGATCCAGCCCTTGCGTCTATTCGGAACTTCAAAGGAATCAATTGCGTTCCAGACTTGATTCACAATTTCTGTTCCGGCAAATGCACTCAAATTACGTGCTGGCCGAACTTCCAATGGCTCTAGAGTGAACGGAGCAGTACGGGTATGTAAAAGATTAATGGTATCGGAGAGTAGCCCTAGAGTATGTTGATAGGTGGCGCTATCCAAATCCGGTACTTGTGCCGCCTTGAGGGTGGTGATCTCTGAATCCTTGATCGCAAGCTGCTCACGGAGCTCCGTTATACGCGACTCGAGTTTCTGAGATTGTACCTGAATACGTTCTTTGGTAGTTTCTGCTTCATTGAGGGAAATAGCTAGCTGCGCTGCCCTTGCCGCCTTGTTGGTGAGAACGTCGACCTTGAATTTGAGGGTCTCTAGTTGTTCAGCGTGTTCTGACGAGAGTGTAGTACCAATGGGCTCGACAATATGCTCGGCTTCAAGATTGGGATGGTCCTCATTTGCTGAAGTTACCTCCTTGGATACCTCCTCTAACTGTGAAGGATCCTCAAATACTTTAGCCAAATTTGTCTCAGAAAGACTTTCAACTCTTTGATCCTTTGTAGTCGCCATCAAGTAGAAACGTGCCGCTTGTGGATTAAAATTGGGCGCATGTATGGCTTTTGTATCGAGCTCGCCAGCCACTAGCTTTATTGACTCTAACAGGTCGCGAGTTCCCACAGATCCGGTTTTGAACGCGTCATATAGTGTCTGAAGCCGTCTAGTATCACTCTCTTTACCATACGTGGCGAGCATATAGCGCATTCTTTCCAGATCGAAGCCCGTGCAGACCTCATGTAGGAAATCTAAGAGCCCAATCTGGTGTTTGCGAAGTTCAAATCTTGCAGTATCAAGTTCTAGCTGCAACAAGCTCAATTGCTGCTTGAGTGTATCTGAAGGGTCATTGATTATCTTTTTGGACTCTTGCTGCCGTTGCTCTTTACTTTGATGGTTAGCTAGCTCGAGCTCAGCAAGCTGGTGCTCGAGGTGGGTGATCTCTTTTCTTTGATCGCGCTCTAGCTCATCACTGAGTTTTCTTAGTGTTTCAAGGGCTTCTACTTGGTCAGTTAGTTCTTTAATCTGCCTGGAATGCTGTGTAGACTCGGCCAGTTCCAGCTCAGCCACTCGGGCTTGTTCAAGCGCCAGTTCATGATCTAGTTTTAATTCTTCTAATTTGGACTTTAAGTTTTGGTTTTCTTCATGTAGTGGCTGAAGCTTGGCTTCTAGCTTTTGAATGATTTTCTGGAGCTTCTGTTCCATAACGCTAGGCAGTCCCTGTCAAGATCCCAAGTCTCCTCCAACCGCTACACTCAAACAGGCCTTTGGGAACAGCTTATGATACGGTTGGGAGTTTATAAGACTCTCTCAAGCCCGCGAAGGGGCTACCGAAATAAACCCACGCAATACCCACTATAGTAGCGAATTTTTAATAAGTCTCTAGTACATTTCGAAAAATGAGACAGAATTATTCACTTTACAGCTACATACAGGCAACCTTAAATATCCCCGCACTAAACATACATACATTATCTCCTATCTACCAACCTTCTTCCCCCCACGCTTAGCCAATCAATGGCCCATAGGAGCGAGGAAGAGTACCCGCTCTCTGACCCGACTGTGATTGAAGGGGCACCTATGGATAACGAGGAAGAATTTGTCTCAGTGCCCCATTCATGGAATCCACCAGCTTCGGTCCCAATGGGTATTCCGCGGCCCTCATCGCGGCAAAGTCCCCTAAGCGGTGTGAGTACTTCTCTTTCAGGCTCACGTTTCGCTCCACAAACCTTCGGACCCAGTTCAGTGAGTAGTAGCTACTCGAGGTATTCCAATACTGGTATGTCTAGTGCGCCCGTACCGACAGCAGGGGTCTCGGGCCCTTCGCGTAGTTTTAAGGCGAGGTCAAAACGGGAGCTACCGCGGGAGAGCCCTAGCTCAAGACGCTCAATTCTGAGCTCTTTATTACAACAGCAGCAGCAGCAGCAGCCCGCATCCTCCCTATCCACAACGCCCACATTTACTACTTCAAGGTCGCGTCGGCAAAGTACAAACTCATTTGCTAGTGATAGTGACTGCTCGCCATATTTTCCATCGTCAGTTCCCACTGCCTTTGATTGTAGACCACCGTTTCCTAGCTCGTCTGCCTCCTATACTTCCAGCGTTAGCCGGACTCATGTCTCAACTAGTTTACGTGCCCGGTATGGCCCTAGTGCCGCCCCCAAAAGTATTATGCCATGTATTATGCAGTTAAAGCCTTCACATCAGGCTAGCATAGACCTCGTTAAGCATGACGTTCCTGATACCCTCAAAATGGTTGCGGCAGTGCTGAAGCATATACTAGAAACCAACGATATTTTGTATCAACCTGATGCTCGTGGTCATCCACTACAGGCTCCGCCTGTGAAGTCCGATGAGGGCACGCAAATGCGGAGTAATCTACTTGCATTTCATGGCTGCATTATCCCAGCGATTTCGCAAAAGGCATACCTGAACCGTATTCTCAAATACTGCCCGCTCACGAACGAAGTCTTCCTTGCATCTCTCATTTATTTCGACCGGATCTCGCACTATGCTCATCAATTGACTGTACAGGGTGCACCCCTAGCTCCTGGAACTGCACCAGCGCTGTTCATACTCGATTCATACAACGTCCACCGCCTGATTATAGCTGCTATTACCGTTGCTTCAAAGTTTTTCAGCGATATTTTCTATAAAAACTCACGGTACGCTCAGGTAGGTGGATTACCTGTTGATGAACTCAACAATCTAGAGCTTCAGTTTCTCATTATCATCAAATTCAACTTGATGATCACTGTAGAGGAATTTCAAGGATATGCTGATTATGTTCAAGACTATTATGCACAATACGGGTGTGAAGAGGAGAGCTAAGTAGCTATAGACCACTTCCTATCTCGGGAAATGAACTCGCGCAGTGGATTCTGGCCCGTTTTGAACATTTTTGAGTACCCCGTAATTATTTATATATATAATCCACTATCAATCAATCTGCATACGCATGCATGTTGTGAGCTGAGTTGACATGGCTGTGCTTGTGCTAATTAGCTACCTTGTGCGTCCTAATCTGGGCTGATAGCATATCAGCCCAACAATATCTCGCATAATGATTCGAGTGGAATAGCTTTAAAATTTATTGAAGAGAAATACAACCACAATTTTAAAATTTCTAAGATAATGAGGATTCAGAATGTGAAATTGCGACCACAAGAATAATTTAAGGCCTATATATAGACATTATGAGTTTTTTTTAACAAGAGGTGCTTAGCGGAAGCGGCGGGCCTCACGCTCAGACTCCATAAGGCAGAGAATGTCATCCTCACGGACGGGGCCCTTGACATTACGGACGATAGAACGGGTCTCGTCACCGATAAACTCGACACGGACCTGGGTGACACCACCACGAGAGCCAGTGCGGCCGAGGACCTTGGTAACCTTTGCAAGCTTGATGGGGTTCTTGGAATCCATTTAAGTTGTTGGAAATTTGGCTGACGACGGGATGAAGCGGTAAGAGTGGGTGCTAATAGCAGCCCTAAAAGAAGTGACCTTATATGACTAATAAACCCTAGTGAGACTTGCAGTGGGCCCCTGTCAAATCGCCACACTTTTGAAGAACGTGGTGGGGCGGTGGGCATCACGTGACTGTTTTCCCGCGGCGATCTCACATCCCAGTCATGACTGAATCAATCACACATTCGTTGAACATCTTTACATCTTTGTAACCCCAACATGGAACTCGTATCTCACCTCCCCGATAAAATGCTTATTGCGGTCCCCAAGAAGGGCCGTCTGGCCGAAAAATGCAACGAGCTGCTCCATGGCGCCGATATTCAGTTTCGCCGGTCTCACCGCTTAGATATTGCAATTTCCACCAACCTGCCGATTGCATTGGTCTTTTTGCCCGCCGCTGATATCCCCAGATTCGTAGGTGAAGGTAATTGTGTACTCGGCATCACCGGTATTGATCAGGTAAAGGAAAGTGACGTTGAGGTTGATGATTTGATTGATCTCAACTTTGGTAGCTGCAAACTCCAGGTCCAGGTGCCAGAAGATGGCAAGTTCAACAACCCCAAAGAGCTTATTGGTAAGAGTATTGTCACCTCCTTTACCAAATTGGCTGAGGAGTATTTTGCCGAGCTCGAGGGTAAACCCGTCAGTGAGATGACCACCAAGATCAAACACGTTGGGGGTAGTGTAGAGGCCGCTGTTGCACTCGGTGTTGCAGATGCTATTGTTGATCTTGTAGAGTCTGGCGAAACCATGCGCGCTGCTGGCTTGCGTGCTATTAGTACTTTGCTCGACACCAGCGCTCATTTAATTGCGAGCAAAGATCTTGGCGCTCATGCCCAAACCGTTGATCTTGTTCGCCGTCGCCTTGAGGGTGTGTTGGCGTCTTTAAAATACGTGCTTTGCAACTACAACGCTCGTAGAGACGACGTTGAAAGGCTTCTGAAGGTAACTCCGGGCCGTCGTGCTGCCACTGTTTCTAGCCTTGACGGTGACGGATGGTGCGCAATCAGTGCTATGGTTGAAAAGAAAAAGATCGCAGAGGTCATGGATGCGCTTAGCGAACTGGGTGCCGAAGATATTCTGGTCCTCAGTCTTACCAACTGCCGTGTCTGAGCACCTCTTGTCTGGCTGCACGTCAGTAAATGTAATATAGGTAAAATGGATGTTAAAGTCAAATTGCATAATATAAGTTAGATTTTATCAACGGTTTTCATGTTACGGTGGAATACAGTACCTTGTGAGTACTTGGGCCACCATCCTCGAGAAATAGATTGCGAATAGGAGTCTTTGCTTCGCTCTTGAATCGTATATCTCCTTGCAGCCTTCCATACCTCATGCGCCGCTTCTTCCGCGCGTTTACGGGCCAACGCTTTCTCCTGCTCCAGCGCTCGTGGGCTGGAGAGGGGCCGCAAGCTAGAGTTGGAATAAGAGCTAGAGTCTCTAGAACCTATACGAGTATTCTGCTGGTAGTTTGCGCCGTTGCCTGCTGGTCTTTTCGAGAAGCCTTCTGCTCCCACTCCCTCACTCGTCAATTTAGACTGACTATAAGCATGCGAGGAGACTCGACTTGGTGGTCTTAGATCTGTGGCTTGTACCCCTTTTGCCAAGATTATAGTAGAACTACGTGACCCAGTGACGTATAGGCTCATTATCAATGTTTGGAGCATAGTACGTCCCGCTCCCACAATGAAGGAAGTACCCCCCAGGCCCAAGCTTAAGCGGTGGCTTGGTTTCGCTTGAATTAGCCTCCTTACTAAAAGTGCAGTAATTTCACAAACGAGAACTCCAGAATCCGAGCGATGGTCAAGTTGAGGGGAGTTTAGCTCCACGAGCTCTATATCTTGGCCACAAGATGTCTTGACGCGCTCAACAATCCCGTTGATTAAGAAAAACCCCTTGCGGCAGTTGGGGCACGTGTTGTAGTAAAATGCTGTGCCATGAGGCACACACAACACCAATAAGGACCAATCGCCATCAGGGCACTCTACCGGCAGAAAGGCGAAGCTCTTGCTGGCTAAGAGAGCCACCTTACTCGCATTTTTCCCAACAATTACTTCGTTTGAAACCTGAGAATCCAGAAGCATAATTCGATTAGGGGAGCTCCGGGAGTCTGCAAGAGATTGGAGGTAGGCGTATGTGAAATCGAGGGCACCATAGCTTATTGGCGTATCTGGCGAGAGACTTTTAAAGTCAGTACGCGTGATACCATGAGATTGGAAGGTTGCCACAACCGTATTTGGTCGGCACTGCAGGATCTTCCTTTGCTGGCACTGAAGAGCATGGAACCGCTGCATATGACTGAAATTATGAGGGTTGTTGTCCTTTGCTTCTTCGAACCCGCATGTTGTGACCATCTCCATGGGTTTGTGACAGGATACCAGGAGACGGGAGGCTTAAGCTTTCTATCTGTAGGTGCATGTCTCAGAAGTGCATGGATATGCATCCGAACCATGGACTGATCGACAACCATACGGTGGTGCGGGCACTATCAAGTAATATGAGAGAGCTTATTAGGGCGAAAAATCAGTGTTTTTTTCGCAAAATCAATAAACACTCCAGAAACCTGCTCACACTCGGCGGGACTAATACCGAAACAGACCCTGGCGTACTCGCTAGCCAGATTATCGTACCTGCATGTTTATAATCTGCCTCTAGACTGTCATTTAGCTTAGTCATTAACTTTAGATAGTGTGACGGAACTCATACCCTTGACAACGGTAATAAAGCGTTAGCTCTGGCTATAAGCATCTCATCCTCAGAGTGAGTGCCATAATTCAAGGGTTGGGTCTTCACTTTGGAGTGCGGTCTTGTTTGGAAGTTGGTTGTGGATTCTCTCTTGATACTAACCCAACATGATACTCAGATAAGAAACTATACTAGTTTTATTTTGAAACGGTATTTGCACTAAGAAGCTGCGCTTCCCAAAGCAACCAAAAAGGTAAGTCATAGTCTCGAATACAGGCCCGGACCCTACTGCTATACCGGGTTATCTAACACATAGGGCCCCTTTTACACTCTCTAACCCAAACTACAACAATAGGATCGGTACACCCCCTCTGCGATGGTGCTTACCTTTTTCTTGGTAAGCCTTTCGGAAATATAGCGGTCAGTTGTAAAACAAAAAAATCTGCAGGCTCAACAATATTCGGTCAGAATTTATGATCTTTCTAAAACAGGCGTGACTCGACTCATGGTCCTAAATTGGAGCCACATCAAGTATAAACAATCAAATTTTCAATTAGGTGCATGTACTTACCCCGCATATAGTATGTAGCTATATATAGTCGAACTATATTGACAGTATGGAAAATTCGCTGGTTCAATGGGGTCTTTCAGCAATAAATAACTGTTACGAAAGTTTGCAGTCTGACAGAGAAGCGGGGCAAGTTCTGAAGTTGATTCGCTCCAAAAGGACACACAACAGAGCCCATTTTGCTTTGCAACATGAAATAGTACTTATGAGCGCCCTATGAATAAAGCTGATTCGTCGTACCGTATCCCATCTACAGATTATCCGCGAAGCGCAAAACTGCCGCACTAAACTACTCCGCCTGTCCCCACAGCCTCCATGTCCTGGGATTACACCCCCCACTCCCCACCCCACCTCGCCTGTTGTCTCCAAGGGCACTTTCTTGCCAGCGTGCATGGGTGAATGCTTGGCGTGGGATAATAGACCAATTCACTCCTGCAAAACCCATAAATACTTTGTGCTCAAGTTGTCCTAATTTTTACAATTTACTAGATATACACGGGTGAAGATCCGGTCATCAATCTTGGCGTTCTGGGCATCCTTATAGTAAACACCGACAATTGGGATTTTTCCACAGTCACGGGTTAGGTGAACTGCTTCGTGAGTTGTTGAGGACTTCTTAGAGACCCACGAGAGTGAACAGATGGCAGATACATGTACAATCTCATATTATAATACCAGTGGACTATTTTCTGGGTCGTAATGGCCACGACACCCCCACTCATTGTGGATTAAATGTCCAAAGTGGAGTATATGCATATGTATGCGTATGTATGCGCATGCATGCGCATGCGGGATGGGGGCTGATAGGGCAAGGTCAGTATTTAAAGGACTGCAAAGTATCTTCGATGCTCAGATACTTTCTGTCCAGATGAACACTCAGATCTTTGCCGCCCTCGCTCTTCTTTCTGTTGGCCACGCTGCCCTCTTAGACGATATTAAAGCTGTCGCTACTGGTGCCTCTACTCTCAGCGAGCAGGTCATTGGCTTTGAGGGCTCCCAGGGATTGATGGGTGCTCTCGGTATCCAGATAACTTACTACCCTAGCTTCTCTGCCCAGGTATTCTCCCTCAAGAGCGCTCTCGAAGGTGCCAGCGAAGATGATATCACCCCTGAGGCTGTCACCGAGGTCGTCACTCTTGAAAATAATGTTGCTAATCTCTTGGACGCTTTGGCCTCCAAGGCCGGTGATTTCGACTCTGTTGGCGCCCTCTCTATTGCTGCTAACGATGTCCAGGAACTCTACCAACCCTCCTTGGACATTGCCTCCATCCTTATTTCTCTTGCTTCTGGTAATTGCGATTATGTCAGCACCCTCGTCCCTGGTCTCAACTTGATGGATGCTAGTTTCTCTAGGGCTGCCTCCTCTTACTCCCTGAGCGCCACTCCTTTCCCCACCGCACCCGCTTGTGAGGAGGCTGCTGAGACCTCTCCTGCCCCTGAGTCTTCTCCTGCTAGCGAGTCTCCCTCCACTACTGAGTCCTCTTCTACTTCTGAGTCCTCTCCTGCCCCCGAGTCTTCTCCCGCTAGCGAGTCTCCCTCCACTACTGAGTCCTCTTCTACTTCTGAGTCCTCTCCTGCCCCCGAGACCACTGCTACCGCCTCTGGTAGCACTAAGCGTTGTCTCGTTCGCCCCACTGGCTCTGAGCCCCCTGCTACCTCCTTTATCATTGCCTAAGTGCGCTCTCATAGTTTTGAAATATCCCGGTATAAGATAGAAGGCTAACCGACATAATTATTTACTGATTTCATCAATTTGACGAGCGAGAAGCTTGATCAACACTACGGATAATATTTACGAGATCACAAGCTGAGCACATTGAGCCGTAAGTCTGATCAATGCGGCCAATAATCCGCATCACACAATTGCAAACCTCTTTTGCATATCTTCCAGAGTGGGTGGGCGCACTTTTGCGACACTCGATGCATTATCATTTAAGAATTTCAAATCCACTTATGGTGCATATCATATGTCCTATATTTACAGGGGTGCCGAGAAAAGTTGAATCTGCCAGGTTGAAGGCAACGAAAAAAATTCTCATCTCTATCATTTCATAGTGGCTATATCCTGACGAGCATAGATTTTTGGGTCGTCTAGCATCTATTTCATGGAATAACGTACCTTAGTAGTAGCGCACCCCTCTCCAATGCGCCATAACTGCATAAGAAAGCACGCTGCCACGGGTGATCCCATATTAGGAGCAGAGTGAGAATAGAGTGTTTTTATAATGCCTTTGAGTAGAATGATGCTGTATGGTGCATTTCATGTAGCCTAAAACAGTACTTTGATTCACTTCACGGAATGTATGGAAAAAGGCTCTGCATGCTCATGTTGCCTAACCCTAACCACCATTTTCTACCCCGCGCCCCCGTGCAAGACGTAGCTAGAATATAATGATAAACAGTCAGCTTAGCCTATTTAGAAGTTCAAGACACCTCCATTATGATTACGTTGTCACTTGATTTTGCTTGCCTGTTCCAAAAACTTCAAAGACGGTGTAAATTAGGGGACAAATAGCAATAGTCGATATTTTCAAGCATATCGTACCCGGTCAGATTCAGACGATGTGGTATCCTAGATCTTCTATACCTCCCACGGTAACGCAGCAAGCGTTCAGCGAATTAGTCTGGGCAAATACCATACTCTAAGCCTCCTATAGTAAGCCTTGTTTTCTCAAGGGTGTTATCCACCTGAGGGTGCTATCACTTGAACCCCCCAACTTCCAGCGTTTGAAATTAACAAAACTTCACTGTCCGGTTACAAATCTTTTTTCATCAATGTCGGTTCGTGCTCAGTTTGAAAATTCTAGCGACGTCGGTGTCTTTGCGAAGCTCACAAACAGCTACGGTTTGGTAACCATCGGTGCCTCACAGAACTTTTACTCTGCTTTTGAGAGCCGCCTGAGCGGTGTCATTCCTCTTTGCCAAACCACAATTGGTGGCAACCGGATTGTCGGCCGTATGACTGCAGGTAATCGTAGAGGTTTGCTTGTACCCCTTTCCACAACCGACCAGGAACTTCAGCATCTGCGTAATACCCTTCCAGATGAGGTTAAGATCCAACGTGTTGAGGAGCGGTTGTCTGCTTTGGGCAATGTAATTGCTTGTAATGACTATGTCGCTCTTGTTCACCCCGATATCGAGCGTGAGACCGAGGAAATTATCGCCGATGTCCTAGGTGTCGAGGTTTTCCGTCAAACTGTTGGTGGCAACGTGCTCGTGGGCTCTTATGCTGCAATTTCCAATAACGGTGGTCTTGTTCACCCCCAAACCTCTGTTCAAGATCAGGAGGAGCTCAGTAGCTTGTTACAGGTACCTATTGTTGCTGGTACCATCAACAGGGGTTCTGGTGTCATTGGTGGTGGTCTGTGTGTTAATGACTGGTTAGCAGTTGTTGGTCACGATACGACTGCCCCTGAATTGCATGTTGTTGAAAGCATTTTTGGTATCAACAATGAAGCCCCTGACCAGGACTTGTTGATTGAGCATTACTACTAATTTATTGCATATAATTGACTATAGATGATAATCTAGAACAAGGCGGGATAGTAGCTCTTAGTTTTAAGTGACGCTGCGTCCTCTGTGAATTCGGGCTATCCTTAGTAGAACCCTCGTGAGGCAGCTGGTTTTAGTGGTGGTACAAGGGTCCTTCGAGCTAGTCCTGCTTTGCCAGGACAAACAAAGCGTGCACCTATAGTTAATCAAGCATTGTTATAGATGTTCACACAAATTTCCTGCAATGTCAAGATTTGATGAGGTCGACCTTGTTGATGGCAATAGGGTTCTCCAGATCAGACCGAAGAGGAACATCAAGCTGCTGGACCTGCTCAA